>JAOTQM010000313.1:13372500-13503047 GCA_026939265.1 Oreonectes daqikongensis
GTAAAAACACGTGCTCACAAGCATTTTCAGATGAGCTTGTTTATGACGTTTGTGATTTGGTTTATCTGAAAGCATTGCCACTGAACAGTACGTGAAACCGTCAGCATTATTCAGGTCTAGCAAATGCAAAATGTATTTTAAGCTTCTGATATGGATACCAAGAGGTTTGAAACGGTTTGAAACGAAAGGTCAATCCAGAACATCTCTGCACATCTTTTAATAAACAGCAACAGTGAAATCATAATTGAACTTAAAATGTCAAAGCGTGTTATATTTCTAAGATTTAGTTTAGTTTCACTAGAGTGCGATTTTGAAAAAAAGGACCTTCTGTGAATGTGATTCATTTCAATCCCCTACTGCGTACAATTTTTATCTTCACAGCACACAATGTTCTCTGGAGTACATGTTACAGCCCTCTCTGAGCTACCAAATATCTACGAAAACACACGAGAGCACAATCGCTTTCTATTCAGGCCAATACTCAGAGCTGTAACATAACATAAATGCATTTCGTATGAAAGCGATTATTTAAATACAAATTAGTTTTCCTACTTTTATTTTATATATTAAACTGCAGCGTGTAAGTGTTTGTGTGAATGAATGATGCCTCAATGGGGTGGCTTGTTGAGAAGAGATATAAGCGATTGAACTAACAAACAGCTGAAGGCCAGTAAAACAGATCAAAAGCGCAACAATCTTGTAAGCATCTTACAACACATATCTTGAAATCACATAGCAACACCTTGGCAACAAGACAGAACACCCTAGCTACAGCATAGCAACAGGCTAAGAATCACTCTGAACACTTTAGTAACCTCAAAGCGACACCTTGGAAACTATCTAGTAGCACCGTCACATGCATGTGTTCAGTGATGCAAAAAAACCCAATTGCAACATTCTACAATCACAGAAATATGATTTTCATTAAAGATTAACTTCAGAAATGCTCCGCGAATGTTACGTGAGGACGCCATGCCTGTTGTGTATTAAAAATATAAACAAAAATGTTCTGGAAACAAAATAATTTTGAGAAATTTTAAATAACCCACTGAGAAATCATCACCTGATGGTCTGTGGATAGGTGACTGTAGGTGAGTGAGATTTATTTTATTTATTCATACTAATCCACTGAATACGGCCTTCGAAAATGTCCTCCTTTAAAGTCCATCTTGACAAATGCAAAGTGAGCATTTACACATGCAAAAGATCATCCATCTACTTTATTAGTTGCGAAGTGTTGCCCATTAACATTTGAGCAGTGCTGAGAGAGTGTGTAGCGCTTTGGCCCAGTGGTTCATGGAAATAGACCTTTTCTCCTGCAGAGTTCTGGCAGTAAAACACACACGTTCTCTTACACCAGTGCTGGGAGATACTACACCAATTACAGCTCACGGTGGGGGCAGTTTATTTGTGGAGACGTTTTTGGCTTAAAATAAGCAGAAGGGGTCGGAAAACCTCACTGCACCCAGCGCCACACCGCTGCGCTCGGCCAATGGCGGTGTCGAAAATGTGCTGACATCAGAGGCATGTGATACCCAGGCCGCCGGTTTTGTTTGGGTACCCGCAGCGAGTGTTACGCTTGCTCTATTTAAGGATGTTTAAGAAGATCGGGAACCTTTTTGGTTTGAAATTGTGTGTGTATTTGTTGTCTAAACCTAACAACCAATTAAAAATCCTTAGTAACCCCCTACAACAACTCTAAAACCTTGGTAACTGCCCTGAAAACCACAAACAATTGCTTAGCAACCCCTTAAAAACAACTCTGAAACCTTGGAAACCACGTAGCAACTGACCTGGCAACCCCAAACAACTTCTTAGCAACCCCTTAAAAACAACTCTGAAACCTTGGAAACCACGTAGCAACTGACCTGGCAACCCCAAACAACTTCTTAGCAACCCATTAAAAACAACTTTTAATGCCTTAGAAACCATATAGCAACTGTTCTTGCAACCACAATCAACTCCACCAAACAATCAGCACACCTTAGAAACAAATGTAGCAACTGCCCTGACAACCCCAAACACTTCCTTAGCAACCCACTAGAAACCACGCAAAACACCTTAGCATCCACATAGCAACGCCTTAGCAACCACAAACCAGAAAAGATAAAAAGCGCAGTGTTCTCTACAAAACTCTGAATCTACACCAGGAAAATGATTTTAACAAAGACTTGTGACTATCATTTGTGCGCAGAATATGACATATTATTTTGGAACACATCGCACGAGGCTGCAATTATGTAACACAATGAGGCTTTTATGAATATTATAATAATAATAATGGAGAACCGTGCAAAGGGCACGAAGCTCAGTAAATGAGTGAATTAGACAGCAAGACGAAGTGCTGGGAAAGGGAACAGATCATTATGCAAACAGCGAGAGCGAGCGAGCAAGCGAGCAAGCAAGCGACAGAGAGAGAGAGAGAGAGAGAGATTGCATTTGGTGGATGTGATGACAGACTCTGGTTCTGTTATCATTGAGAGGGATTCCGCTTTTAATCTAAGCAAACTGGCCATTTCTTCATTATTAAGAATGTGGCTGTAATGGGTCAGAATGAAATGAAGCCGAGCGCGTGCGGTCCGATCTTCAGCGGTAAACGGGGTCAATCTGCCGTACGCAGGTAAACGCGCTACATTAGACTGCATTTATCCATCAGTGTTATTTACCCAGACCACTGAACACTAGGTGATATAAATAGCCGTGTGTGTGAGTATCTAAATGAAGCTTTTATAAGCCTGCTTCTGAATTTATAAATCTGGCCATGAGTTTTCCATTGAAAATGAACCATTTTCAAGCACACTATAGGGTTCTGATGAGATCTGCTAACTGAGACTGAACCCAATGACACCTGACAGACTCAGGTCAGTTTTTCACATTTATCAATGGGCTCAGGTTATAAACTATGTAAGCTGGTTTGTTGTATACTCCCTAGGCATCCTAACCAAAATGGACCCTCCTCATAAGTGACGGATTAGTAACATATGACACATAAAGCACTGCATTACAAAAAAAGTTGCATCTTACATTTTTTGTATTATATATTTTATACATCTGTGACATGTTATTGATGGAAAATTTCAGTTTATTAAAAAAATTAAATTCACATTTACAAGCACTTACAAAAGAAGTCAATGAGGCATCTTATATTTTTTTGTTGTTTCTGTATGCATTTTGTGGCTTTACCTGAAAATGTCAACAACAATTCCCATTATAATGTTTATTTAATATCTTGCCCCATAGACTTGCATTGTAAATGAATTATTGTAATTGCTTTTTGATTGGGTTCTAGGTTAAATGATTTCCTTTGGTTACCGTTAAAAATATTCATTTAAACATGTATTAATGGGTCCAGAAATAAAACTGGTTTCTCCTGCAATTCACATATGAACTTATCTACCGCATGTGCATCACAGCCGAACAATTTTTGTTTTCAGCACACATTAAACTCCCTGCAGTGAATGTCTGACCTTTAATAATATCTTCCTATAGTGCATTCGTTCTTGTCTTTACATGTTAGGTGTCTTGTTAGTCTATCATTAATGCAACAACCACAGAAAAAAATCAATTAAAAAAAAGGTCTCAGCGAGTTCAACTGGCCATGTACCCACATAACAGAAGTAGAGCAGCATCCCAGTGGATTTGGCTCTGATGCATGTGTGCATGGCGTGTGCCAGCTCTCACACACACACGTACACGCCATCAGTAACATAATCCAGCTCTTACACACACAGATGGGTGTGAGAAAACTGGCAGAAACTCATCTCGCTGTGCTAAATACAATCTGAACACAAATAGCTTAAAACAACTCTCAGAATGTCACCTTTCTGTAATTCAACATTACATTATAATGCCACCAAGTGCATTTTACAGGTGGGATGAAAATAGTCTTGTTCGTCTGATGTGTAACTGGATGGAAGTAGAACAGCTTGACACTTTTTCTGACGAGTCTATGGAGGCTTGGCTTGGATTACTGAGGGTTTATGGGTACAGTTTGATCTGATATTTAAACAGAATTTGACTGTCTGTTAACGTTATGGTACTGTAGTTTCATACTGCGTGGCGTCTTAATTTATTGTAGGATTTACTGTACAAGCAGAACAAACAGACCCAAGTCAACAAACAAACCACAACTACAGAAAATCACAAAAACACCCAGAAACAAGGTTTAAAACTTACCAAAGGTTTTACAATCATATTCTATGCATTTACATAGCACACACTGTTAACTATCGAGAAGTAAGTAATTTTGTACTCCACCGTAAACCCATCGGTTGAGAGATGTCACTGGGCTTTATTTAACCTGAAAACCCGCAGCTGCCACACACACCTGCGTTTATAGGAAAGCATTGCCCGGTCCAATAGTGACCTACTGTATGGCTGCCTGTCTGAAAATGAAAGCTTTATTAATATGCATAACTTACAGTTGATTAATTTAAAATAAATTTGCTTTATCAAAAGGGTGAGTAAACAATAAAGTATTTTTTTTAGATAAAATATCCTTTTAAGTCAATTTTGGCTTCTTGTGTAGAACGAAGCATTACCACCAATCACATCACTGACATTTTATCATTGGGAAAGACGAGTCTGACGTCACAGTGCCACCTACTGCTACATGCCATGTACTGCAGCACAAAAGAGAGTTCGCGAGTGAACTGCATGCATGCATTATTAATAATGATCAGCACATTATTTTAATAACATTTCCAAAACTCCACTGAGATCGGAAATACTTTATATAAAAGCACATAGCTGGAGGACTAATCATTGTCAAAATAAATACAAGAGCATAAACAGTTTGTGATGTAAACAAATCGAAATATCCTGCTTTGCTAAGCACTTTCCCATGAGAAGGTCTTGAATTATCCATGCGCTATTATTATTACAAGTATGTACAGCGGAAGAGACTGTTAGTCAGAATTACATTACACACAAACTGCAGTTGAGATGTTTGTTTGTGTTGTTGATTCGAGAGAATTTAGGGGCCACATTTACTGAGATGTAGTCACAGACTCACAGTCATTTGGTGTAAACAAAATTAAAGTATTTTAAAATGTTCAAATGCAATTTCTGGTATAAAAACAAAACCCCTCAAAAAATAAAAGTTCTCTGCATGCTACTGAATTTTTATTATCTATAAATTCATTATTTCATGGCGCCCGTCATACTTTTAATGTAATAATAGTAGGTATAAATTAGAAGCTCGTTGAAATAAAAATACATTTTTATATACAAATTTAATTATTTAATGTTTGGTTTTAATTCACACTTTTAAAATGATTAGAAATATTTAATATTTATAGTTTGTTATGGGTGATTTATAATGTATAATAAGCCCTAATATGAATACACATATTATTTATTTATTAAATGTCTAATACTTAATGTGAAAATGTAACCACAAAAAATATTTTAATCTATAATAATATATCTGTAGCTGAATGGCTTTGATCAGTGTGTGTGAGCACTAAACTGTCATTCATAACAGGATCGTCACCCGGCTGAAGATATTAGTGACGTACGGGTCTGGAATTACGTCACTTTTTTAAAGTTGGCAGTATTTCTGGTGTATTCTGGTGTATTCTGGTGTAACAGTCGTGACCCCCGAGCTGTTTTCCTGAAGACATCAGAATTCCCACTGGGGTTATTTTTGGACACTGGTGGTGGGACTCGGGTGGGATTGCCGGTGTCTGTATGGCGACGCTTTAGCACCGCACGGCACAGATCAGTAGCTGAACAGCAGGTGCTGTCATCCGGGTGGTTATTGATTATATAGTCAGACAGTCATTAGATTTGCTTTGACGTCCTCACTCTGTCTGTCTTTCACACACGAGATTAAGATACGCAGACGCGCAGTCAGTTTGGAGTCTCCAAAGAGCAGTTCAGGTAAGAGCTCATAAGACAAATATAATCTTAAATATTATGTTGCTATTACTTGGTGATCGCGATAGTTTGTGTCTTGAAATATTGGAGTATTTCTTTAAAAAGATACTGGACTTTGGAGTTAAAGGTTTCGTGGACGAATATAAGGGAACTTTTCGTCTCCAACAAAAGGAATACAAACTTAACACGTAAAACAATCTTTTTTGCGTATTTTAAAGAGTGATTGGTTTAGTTTGGCATATTTTCTTTTCTGTTCTTGTGTCCCACGTTTGTTTTTAGAAGAATATAGTCGTAAGTTATTTGCGCGTAATGCGCGTAAAACACATTACGCGCCTAACGCGTAACATCAGTATTTATAAAAATGTAGCGATAAAACACTTCAAAGTATTCACTCTGGCTTTCAATGTTTAAGTATGTACACTATTTAAATGTACAAGGCAAATTTTAATTTTTCAGTTTGGTAAAACAGGATAACATTATTAAAGAATGCTTTGAGAAAACACTGTGTGTAAATCTTGTCTAAATAAATAAACTATTAGCACTGTATACTGAGGGCAGGCCTTGTGGGAAAGATAAATGAATCTGTGATGATATCTCACATGTAATACAGTATTTGTCCACACAAATATTTTCCTCAGTCATTTGGAGGTCCTGACAGGAGGTATCGGGGCAGTAACACTGTCCTGGAGTTTAGGGTCAAAAATAGATGCGCTGTGACACGAACGGGGCAGGTGGTAAGAAACTTCAACTATAAACTTTACTTGGGTTTGTTCCCAGTCACGTAAAGCATGTATTTCAAAGGTTTATGATTTATTTATTGGAGTTTTATTAGTTCAGTACCTCGCCTGTTTATAGAGTGCTAAATCTTTTCCGATTTTGCTAGTGTGATGATCGGTTTCCTCAACCTGTCGTTAGTGGAATGTTATTTATTATTTTTGAACAGTGTTGGAGCTCTTGATGTTACTCTTTTTACTTTTGTATTTTAACTTTTTAACTTTTAAGAAGGACACCAGGATTAAGCTTTCTTCCTCTAACATGGCTCTTATTTCTGAAAAGTGCAGACAGAATGCTTGAACTGCTGACCCTGTAACGCAACAGTGATTCTGCAGGTCTGCGGCTTCATTTCGAAGAGAGTTTGCTGTAGTCAGTAAAGAAAATGCATTCTGTGTGTGTTTGTCTGTGAAGCGGCTTGTTTGTTTATGACACAGTGAAGGTACATTACACACTAATGTGTCCTCGGAGCCTCATCCCTTCTTACAGAGAGAGAGAGAGAGAAGAATTAAAGAATAAAATTCATGTTAAGAACCCTATACACACTGTAAACCCGGATAAGTTCTAGTAACTCAAAAAATTTGAGGCAACTGATTGCCTTGACTTTTGTAAGTTTTGAAGTGATGGGATTTAAGTAAGCTGAACTTTCAGATTTTGATTAAATGCAAGTTAAAGTTCTTATGAAGGCAACTCAAATATTTTGAGTTAATGTGACTTTAAATTTTAATTAATTTTTCACATGCCATTAAGTTAACAGAACTTCAAATAATAAGTATGCAATCGCTTCTGTGTTATATTCTCTTTCTTTTTAAAACATAAATCAAGCTCATTGAGTTAGAAAACTCATAGACTGATCCCAGTACTGACATTAGGGCAGTCATTGCTCATTGGTAATGCAACACGCATTACAGTGCACATGTAACCTCCCAAAGTCTAAAACAGATGCACCACTCTTCAGAACAACGGTAACCACTAAACTCTAAAATGACCACTAAAATTGATCAAACTCTTCCAAATCTGCATGATAAATGATCAATAAACACTATCAAGTCTTTCTCTTTACTGAAAAACACATAAAATGACACTTAAATTCAAAATTTACTCTCCTAATGCACCCTCAAGCAAAGCATGCTGGGAACGGGAAATCTTCCTCGACAATAAAGTTGAATTAACTTATTAAAATTAAGTAAAGTGGAGAAGAGCAAAATGATTTATTTTGAGTTTGACTCTAAACTTAAAAATTTAGTGTCAGCTCATCACAGACTCAAAAAAATAAGTACTGTGAAATTATAATTTTAAGTGGCGCATACTTAATCCACAAATATAGTTGCAATTAATCAAAAATTATAAGATTAATTAACTCAAAAGGTAGAATAAGTCATATGAATTTAAAAATGTAAGTTAGTAGAATTTTTTTCATGAAATTAAGTTAACACTACTTAATATTTTTAATTATTTTGAACATTTGGGTTTACAGTGCAGCACACATTGTTTTTGATATGAAAAGGGTTCTTTGATGAAGCTTGCAGATCAAGAACCACAGAACAGCGTTTAGTTCAATAGCATGGATGAGCATTTCAGACACAACTAACTCAAACAAATTCAATTCTGTCTATCCCTAAAAGTGACGTTCTTATATATTGAAAGATGCATAAAAGTTGACAATAAGATCTGGTGTAAATCTGAGCTTCTTAAATGTTTGGTGTTTCTGTAATGTGCAGGATTCAGATGATTTAAATACTCATACATTACTCCATATATGATCCGCTGCTGTTTTCACCCTGTGTTGAGATGTTCTGCTGCCGTGAGAGTCGGATGTTTTCATTCAACGTCGAAAACAGTGCGAGCTAATCTTTTAAGAGAAGAAATGATTCACAAGATTTTTTTTCAAGATGATGCTAGATGTCACCAGAACAAAATACTTTTTTTAAATGAAAGATGTCTAGTTTGACAGGTCTCTCTCTCTCTCTCTCTCTCTCTCTCTCTCTTTCTCTCTCTCTCTCTCTCATTTAATTGTATGTTCAGCAGTCTCAGCTGTTTGTTGTTGCGTACGCAGCTGTACTGCCGTCTCCAAACCCTCAGTGCTGTCTGGGGTCACGGGCACCAGCAGAGAGGATCATGGGATTGAAACCTAACATTAAACTAAAACTAAAACATTCTAAAACTCCACAGAGGAAAAGGAGTCAAAAATCTATTCGAAGTTGTGCTATAAAGCCAACATACACTCTTAAAAATAAAGGTGCTTCTTCACAGCGATACCATAGAAGAGCCATTTTTGGTTCCACAAAGAACCATTAAGTCAAAGGTTTTCTTTTTCTTTCCTTTTCATAATCTGAAGAACCTTTATTTTGCCACAAAATAACCTTTTGTGAGACAGAAAGGTTTGTCAGATGTTAAAGGTTCTTTATGGAACCAAAAAAGGTTCCTCTATGGCATCATGAAGCATTGACAACATAGCAAAGTGAATTTACTCAAACCACTGATGTTAGTTTAAAAATAAAAGTCAAACATTTTCTTTGAAGGTAAATGTTCATCCACATGCACTTTTGCAGAAGAACAACATGGTTCAATCATAATTAAATGACTGACCAAGATGGTCTGCTGGTTTAAAGTGGTTTCGTTGGTCTTCTAGTCTGACCAGGCCGATGTTTATCGTTTCTGTCTCATTCTGACCAGTTGGCAAATAGTGAAAACCCATCAAACCTGAGCAGTATAAAGCACACGCTGCATGTGTTCTCTGATAGATGTGTTCTGGACTTCTCACCACCATTTAAAATAGCTCTCGTCTTTCTGCGGGTATATTTACTGAGTGCACACGAATCAGAGCTGCAGGAGGCAGATGCATAACTGTTACATTCCCTCCATGAGTTACATTACTGTGCGTTATATTAACATCTCTGAGGATTATGATTTCACACAACGGCAGGAATTCAAGTCAGATCTCATTCAGACGGTTTTAAACGTTACACACATGCGGATTGACCGACTCATTTAACCCAGAACAAGACCCGAACAGTTTAAGTTCTTTTACTAAACAAGAAATAAACCTAATTCAGTTGTCAACCCTTATGAATAAAATGTAAAAGTTATACAACCTTGTTTGGTTTCAGCAATAAGAAAAGTGGTGAGATGAAGCTGCATGTCTGCAAAGAACAGAAGAGGGTTTTGAGATGAAATGGGATGAACTGTGATACTTTACTGTAGTAACGGATGAATCTGAACAAATGTGACGTGAATGAATATGACTTTAGCGCTGTTGTCAATTCTCGTTCACATTGTTACATAAAGTGATTTTGTTGTAAGGCCAAGGACATCTCAGCCCTGACAAACCCACCCAACCAGCCACCTCAGGCCACAGAACTCTGGCTCTGTTCTGTTGTGACCCATGGATCGGGTTCCAGAGAGAGAGAGAGAGAGAGAGAGAGAGAGAGAGAGAGAGAGAGAGAGAGAGAGAGAGAGAGAGAGAGAGAGAGAGAGAGAGAGAGAGAGAGAGAGAGAGAGAGAGAGAGAGAGAGAGAGAGAGAGAGAGAGAGAGAGAGAAATTCCTTATAACAGAGAAAAATGTGGAAAAATGTATCCAGAGCTCAGGATACTTGATGGTTTTTTCACGTATCAATTTAGTTTCTAAAACTGGTTAAGAGAGATTTTAATTGTTGAAAGAGTGTGAAATGAATGTAGAGATTGTAGAGGTAAAATAATCTGGATTTTGATGAGAAATGTTTGAGTTCATATTGAGATCTTCAATAATATGTGACCATGGATCACAAGGGTCAATTTTTTGGAATTGAGATTTTTACATCATCTAAAAGCTGAATAAATAATCTTTCTATTGATGTATGGTTTGTTAGGACAATATTTGGCTGAGATACAATTTAAAACAAAAAAAAATCAAAATATTGAGAAAATCGTCTTTAAAGTTGTCCAAATGAAATCCTTAGCATATCATATTACTCACAAAAATAACGTTTTGATATATTTACGGTAGGAAATGTACAAAATATCTTCATGCAACATGATCTTTACTTCATATCCTAATGATTTTTGGCATAAAAGAAAAATTTAATCTCATTGATGTCTAGGAGACAAAGAGGTACGAGTTTCTTACGGAAGAACATAAGAAAATGATCGAATTCTGCAATTCAACTCAACTGAAATTGTTATTCTGAATGTCATTATACATTCGTATTCAATTAGAAAAGAATGCAAACAAGCATTTGCACTTGTTTCCTGTGATCTGTGTGTGTTTAAACAGTCTAAACTCTGAGAGTGAACCCGGCCCATTTAATAGCTGCTATCTTTGACTGCTCTTTATCTAATGACTCTCTGGAGATCAGCACTTTCTTATTCTGCACGTAGAGAAATGACACCGCAAACGTCTTGAGATCAAGTCAAAGACCTTTTCTACAGTGTCTGTCTGTGGGGTTTTTGTGCGTCGCTGCTGATATGTTGTTGCTGTACAGAAGTTGATTTAAAGTTTGTATTTGCTGTGTAATTGTCAGTTATGTGATGTGCTTGTGATGTATCTCTGTGGTCATCTCATGTGGTTTAGTCTATACGGCCGTCTGCATGTGGTCAGCTGTTATCTGAGCAATCGGCCATTTGTTCTGTACTTGTAAACCCTTTGACCGCTTGCAGAGACTTTATGAGGTTTGCTTTTTAGACATAGTCATAATAAAAATAATCCATTGGTCACGTGTAAAACCGTGATGTTAATAATCATAAAGCTTCTTGACTGATCTGATTTTCTTTTTTTGTGCTGTATTTGGTTTCATAATTTATTTATTTTTTTAGAAATTTAAACAGATTTTTAAGCAATAGCAACTATTTCTTTCAGTGTGTTGGGGTTTCTAAAACCTTTAGTCAATAAGGCGGTCATTTTGTTAAATACATTTTTGTTTGTAAAACTACAATTATGTAAATTTCTTATAAAGAAAGAACTACTGAACCTGTTATTGCAGAGACAACAGAAGAAATCTAAATCAACCCCATTTATTTAATATAGTCCGCATTTCTCTCTCTCTCTCTCTCTCTCTCTCTCTCTCTCTCTCTCTCTCTCTCTCTCTCTCTCAAAGTCAGAGCAGACATACTTAGAGACAGACAGACAGAGAAATCCTCTGGATATGAATGGATGGATTATTGTGAGAGATACAGAAACACTTACAGACAGACGTTCTTGTGGAATGGACTTCAGCGTGACACTGAAGTTTGACAGGAGAGCGGTTGTGCCGTGGATGAAATGGTAGCGTAACTCTTGTTCTGTATACACAGCTCTGCATCTGTATATTAATCCTGTTAATGAGAATAAAATGTGAGTCATAACCACACGTTCTGTCACATAATCACGTAAATATGTGCGACTTTCTTAGATGAACAACGATTTGTACGTTGAACTTACACTCGCCATGAATCATTTGCAATAGAAAGTAAACAGGGTTCATTTAAATATCATCTGACCTGAGTGTCATACAGGAGAAGTTTTATAATGATTATAATGTGCTAATGCTTAGAAATGTGACAGACTGTAATGTTTATTATTGTTATCTGGACGGTTACAATAATACAAAGTAATAAACAAAGGAAACAGTGATTTCCTCATAATGTTCACAGAAAGAGCTTTTAGATGCTTTGTCAAATAATACAAAGATTAAAATCACACACATCTCATGTGTGTTTGTGTGTTCGGCTTTACAAACACAAGCTTCAAAGTTCTTTTAGGAAAATATTGCACATTTAATTTCTAGTACACTAATAAACACACACAAGTTATACTACTGTAAATGACTTTTTTATGGTTTCTTTATTTTTGGGAATAGAATATGCAGTACAAAATATATAAATATACAATGTGCGTGCGTGCGTGTCAGAAACTGGACACTACTGCAGGTTGAAGGCACAGGAAGGCAGTCATGTGATTTGATGGATGGCCGTTGGGGTCAGAGGTCATTTAGAGATCACTGCTGTATTTCAGGAGGATATATACAGTATGAGGATCAGTCAGAAATACACAGACTGAAAACAGCCATCAGAGGATCTGATATCACAGACTGAACATGTCAAATCACAGCAGGACTTTCTGTAAATCACTTCAGTGAAACAGCCAAGACAAACGTTCACCTTGAGAATCTAGTATTTTTATACAACATTTTAGTTATGTTTTAAGTTTATGAACTCGACAACAACTGTATCTTGAATGAACACACTGTGTATTAAAGATAAGTGAACAGAAGTATCTTAAAAACAACATTGATGATAGTTTTCTCTCAGTAATAAATTCATCTGGACAAATTTCTTAAAACAACAGCGAAACCGAAGTGACTTGCCCTGTGCCTCCTGAGATTTATACTATTGCCATTACAGATTTGCACAACGTTTTTGCGATATTTTGCAAATAATAAAAACTATTGCAAAATGATGGCGTTTCCATAAACCAATGTTATGCATATAAAACTCATCCTCTCGCGATAATTCATAGCAAAAACCATGGCGAACTCCGTCTCATGTTCGGTTCAGACATACCGCACCATCTTTAAATAATGATCATGTGATTTTTTTTACATACGCCATGTGACCTGAAAAAAACTTCCCCATTGCAGTTTTGCGAAATATGCCTGAAAAACCAATAAATGGGAGTTTTTACGAAATTGACGTGTGTTCCTTTTCGATTCGCAATTTCAATTTGCGCAATTTAAATGGAAACCTACTGTTATCTCTAACTTGTCTTTAAATGTAAAAAGCTTGTACATTAAGTGCTTGTGTGTTCTGAAGCCCACCGGACACTAAGAATGTCCATTAACCCCGCGGACCCTCATTGAGCATCTAAATCCAGATGAGACTCAATGAGACGGTCTGAGTCTGAAGGTCAGAGAAGAAATCTTTGAATCTGAAACCCCTTCAGATCCCCACAGACCGTCTCGGTCTTGACCAGCTGTCTGTCTGTTTTAAATGTGTGTTCAGGCGAGATCATGTGTCATTCTGACATGTTCCTCTCATTCCTGTAGTGCCAGGTGTAAAGATATATGAGATGTTATTGTGAACTGCATATCTAGCAGAAGAGGGATTTTTGGAGGACTTTTTTTTATTTTGCTAACCTGGTTTTGGTTGTTGTTATATCAGAATATCAGGTGTGTTGTTATGAATTATGTATGGACAAGGCTGCTAAAATGCTCAAAGTCGTATCTCAGGTTCAAGACAAATTTATTCTAAAGCTTAAATGATCGAGGATTGTTTTGACAAGCATGTCAAACTACAAACATATTGACAACTGCTGGAGTTTTGTTCTTTGAATTTGTGCTTATAACCCAGAGAAGAATGTTATTGCTGAGATGTTGCTCTTTCATATCTTAGGAGATTTGATGGAGTTTGCTCAATGGCATAATATATTATAAAAATGAATATTTTAGGTTCAGGTTATAGAAACGTGCACACGGTTGATGCTGTTTTATGTGTGTTTGATCAGAATCCAGACTCATTGGACGTGTCCATCCAGAGCTGTCTGCGTGTCCTGTACTCTCCGTTTGAGGTCACGGCCCCCACTGTCCTCGACCAGCTCTTCCAGGTCATCGATGGCCGTTACCACGGCGATGCCCTCCAGTGCCTGACTGACTTCCTGATCCCTGCCAGACATCTGCTGGAGGCCGTACAGCAGGCAGCCTGTGTGAGTGTGAGAAGAAACATGACATAAATCATAACAAACACTTGAAATCTCTCACATTATTAAAGCAAAATATCTGTAAAGAAAGAAACAATTCAGAATAATGACTTCTATTTACTGTGTCATTTATATTGAGCTAATAAAAACAGACCTGTAACAGAAAAATAAAACAAGAAATAAAGACTTGAAGAGAGAACGTCTTAAAGCAGTTTTCTCAGGTCAATGACAGATGACCCAGGCAGTCGTCCGTGAGATGTTCTTCAAGACGTTCATTATGGGATGTTACATCAATATTCAGTTAATGAGCCTTTAAAGGTTTTATTGCTTTTTGTACTTTAAATCGATCTGATATCGATTCATTGACATTCGTCCTGATTTGATTTGTGTTAATACAAACTGCACGTTTGTCCTGCACAGGCTCCGTATTCCCAGAGGGTTTTCCGCTGTGCCGGCTGGCCGTTGTGTTTACACGCGCGTGTCGTGATCCATCTTGCTCCCGTTAACCCTTTGCTGCTCAGACCGGGAGATTTCTACCTGCGGGTTGTGCCCTTCGGGAACCAGGCGGCCCGTATCGTGGTGCAAAGCCTTCTGGAGGAGGCCCATACACGAGACCTCGTACACCGGCATCTTCAGAGAAAACTGGCTTGAGAGGCTCAACGCCGGGAGACATGGAACACCTCTCGCTCGCTGCGTCCTCAAAACCCAACAGGGTATAGTCAAGGTTCCCTGGGAAGAGGTGGCCAACCCTGAATTCGAGGAGACGACTCGGAGCATGGCCTCTGCTGTTCCTTCAAACCAAACGGATTCGAGTTTGCGCAGCCCGCAGGGTCCATCCGCCAGCACTTTTACTTACTCCGTCGAGACAAGGATTCGTCCCGCTAAGGATGGTATAGCCGTGTCCTTACGACTGGTGGACAGCAACAGAGACGGTGAAATGGATCCAGCTCAGTCCGGGTTGCGCCCGGTGGGTTGGGTGTCTCCAAACACGTGGGACAGCAGAAGTCAAAGCGGTTTTGTTGGCGATCGTGATGATCTTGCCGAAGAAACCCAAGAGACTTCGAGGACATGGTCTCAAGCCCACACTTCTGAGCTAAGATCAAACCGAGCAGATTCTCGCGACAGGACGGCGTGTGTACGTACCGTGAGATTCGCGGACGACCCCTGTACACCCTGCATGCAGAGAAAACACGGAAAAGGGATCAAAGTCCAAGAATGTCGGTATAGAGAGTCCTACATGGAGGCACAGGAGAAACCCATCAACCCTCACAGAGGAGCCGAACTTTCATATGAACCTCTGACCGATCACAGAAACCTTCAGAAACCCGCTTGGGAAACCTGCACATCCCAAATGTGCCAGCAGGGCAACAGCGGTCATTTCTCCAGCCAAGAAACGGTCAGTTTTACTCCACCTGTGATCGGGACTTCAGAGAAATGTCACATTGTTATTCAAGGTCAAACAAATGACGTGGACAGAAAAAGCTACTTGGAAATGATTCCACGGCTTCATGTGGTGCCGGGGAGGAAAGCCATGACGTTTGGACTTGTGTCTCCAAAGATCAACAGAAGACGAATGCTGAAGCAAGGTGTGCTAAAAGACATATTATCATTTTTTTTTTTAGAATATCCCAAATTGTTTTTCAATGTGTTTGTGTGTTTGTAGATGACCTTAAGGACTCAGAAAGTCCCTCCTCTCTTGGACCACAGATCTCCAACATCTCGGCACAGAATAACACAGAGAGATCAGCATCCGCACCATCTCCTCTTAAAGCTGACGCTCTCCTTTATTTAGGAATTGTGTGTCTTACAGGTAAAAACACAAACAAAACTTTTTTCTAAAAATAAATAGATAGGTGAAAAACGTCACATTAACTGTAAAACTATCCCTCAAATCTGATTGGCTAAATGGAAAGTTGACCAATGAATGAGCCAGAAAAATCTCTCGCTTGAAAAAATCAGGAAGACTGGAAATCCATCCATCAGCCCTTATGAATGTATGATAAATGAATGAAAAAATATATTTTTCATGATCTAAAATGTGAATCTGATCACCAGGCGGTCAGGAGCGGTCAGGCAGAGCCGTTCTGGAGATGAATGGAGATCATCAGGTCTGGAGTTCTGGACTGATCTCAAGTCAGGAGTTCATTAAACTACTCCTGTACCTTCACACCATCAGCAGGTACAACACACTTCAACTTTCATCTCTGGGATATGTTCTTGTCAGGAAAAAGGTTTTGTTTTGTATCTCAACTGGTACACTGTTAAAAAAAAATCTATAGAAATTACAGTATTACTGTCAAAAAGCTATGAAAAAAAAAACTATAAAATAACAGCCTCATGCAAAGCATTCTGGGAAACCAAAATCTGAGGAAAAAAAAACAGAAAAAGGTTTATGAGGATTTTTGGTTCCCAGAATGCTTTGCATGAGCCTGTTATGTTATAGTTTTTTCTGTAAAGATAAAGACTTATTAATGTTTAATGTTCATTTATCTTTGAACAAACTGTTGCCAATAAATATAAATCTGCAGTAAGTTACTGGCAAACTGCTGCATAATTACAGCAAAATGTTTTACAGTGTAGGTTTGATTTTCAGTTTTTATAAATGGCCTTTTTTTAGGTACGTGTTTAAGTAAAATTAAGAATATTACTAAATGTTACTAAACCAACATAACTAATGGTCATCGTTCATGTTTATTTGTACATTTAACCAATGAAAAGAAGTCAAATGTTTTGACGACTTTAGACGACGCAGTGTTTAATTATTTCAGAAATACATCGTTTCTAAAAAAAGAAGTTTTTGGAGATACAAAGTTTCCACCTGACAGCAACAAAATGTTACATTGTATCATTTTTAGGAAAGAGATGAAAGATGATGGCATGACGATAGTGTTTGATGGACGGAAGACGCCGCTTCACCCAGAGTTCATCAAAGCTCTGCTGATGGTCCAAGTGAGTACAAACACATTTTCAATACACCTTATATCATCTGAAACTATATAAATCATCTTTTTGTTATACTGTTTTAAACCTAATTGATGTGTTTGTATCTCTAAATCTTGTTCTCAGGAGATCAATCCTAACGCTGTGAATTGGGTTCTACTGCTGGTGAATAAAGACAGCAGCCACAGCCATGAGAAAAGACCTTCTCTAATGGTCAGGGGAAAAGTTTTAAAAGTGAAAGTTACTTAAATATTTCAATAATAAATGCAACACATTGTGATCTCATTGCAGATAGAAACCGTGACCTCATTCAAAGCTCTTTACAAACTTGTGGACGTCCAACAACTGACTGCGGCCTTACAGGGATCTCTACCTTACAATCACACACACTGGATAGAAATCCATCAGGTGATCATGTCGAGAGGTTTTCTAACAGCATTAATGCTTCTGATGTATCTTCATATTTACAATATGTATTTACTGCAGTTGGTGTTGTACTAAAATATTAAAAATGGTTACTTTCGAGTAATAAATGTTCTTGTAGCTTATAGCTGAGGTCACACCAAAGTCATGGATTCAATTCCTATTGAACGCATGGGCTGATAAAATGAAATGTAATAAAGGATATAACTTGAATGCATTGTACGTCGCTTTGGATGAAAGCACCTGTCAAATGTGTGAATGTAAACGTACAATAATAAACCGCTTTTGCTTTACAGAAACTGTATCCATTTGTATCAGACCTGCAGGACGCGTCGGCTCTGCTAACAGAAGCCATAAAGAAACTAGAAGGCGTTCATAAAATTGACACAGTGCAGGTAATTGTTCTGATTTCATCTGCTCTGCTTCAGTCTCACATTAACTTCTGTCAGATGGGGAGGAGATCAAAGAAAACCTGCTGCCCTCATTCAGAGGAAATACAGAGAGCACTTTACATAATGACAGTGAGAAAATCATTGTGTGTGTGTGTGTGTGTGTGTGTGTGTCAATCAGGATGTGCAGCAATGCATTCTGGAACAGAGAGCGCTAATGAAGAATGTGCTTGAAGACACACGATTGGTTGCCTTGCAAAGGGGAGGCGGGGCCATGCTGGCAAGGCTGAGATGGGAAACTGATATGAGGTCATCAAACAGCGAACACAGCTGGTAACCACACACACACACACACACACACACACACACACACACACACACACACACACACACACACACACACACACACACACACACACACACACACACACACACACGCACACACACGCACGTCACTCACTACACACCAACACACACGCACGCATGCACGCACGTCACTCACCACACACACGTCACTCACTACACACCAACACACGTCACTCACTACACACACTCGCACGCACGCACACGTCACTCACTACACACACGTCACTCACTACACACCAACACACGTCACTCACTACACACGCGCACGCACGCACACACGTCACTCACTACACTCACACGCACGCGTCACTCACTACACACGCGCACACGCGCACACACGTCACTCACTACACACACTCACACACAGGCACACACACACACACAGGCGCACACACACAGGCGCACACACACAGGCGCACACACACACACAGGTGCACACACGTCACTCACTACACACAGGCGCACACACAGGCGCGCACACACAGGCGCACACACACATGCGCACACACACAGGCGCACACAGGCGCACACACGTCACTCACTACACACGCGCACACACAGGCACACACACACAGGCGCACACACACAGGCGCACACACACACGCGGACGCACACACACACACAGGTGCACAAACGCAATACATGTCACTCACAGGTTCCATCAGGCTTGAGTTCATGATTGAAACCAAATATCACATGTAATATGTGCACCAATAAAAAGGAATAAGAAGTTTTGAGATGTTTGTAGTGTTTTACAGCAGTATTTTACTCTCACCTGCAGTGAGGTAATAGACACAGTCACTCATCTGTACAATGAGATGGAGGAACAGGTGCATGTGCTCGCCAGGAAATCCAACATGTCTCTGCAACACCTGGACTTCCTGTTACAGCTCCGAGAAATGGAGAGCCGGTTCACCAAGGTACCATCACAGATCTGCAATACACACAAACACCACAGTGACCAATCGTCTAAAGTTTTACATTACATACTATACAACTTTTACATGTAGTTTGCCTGTTAAAACCCTCTCTGTCTGTCTGTGTGTTTGTAGATTAAAGAATGGTTTAACACTGAAGGAGAGAAGCGTCTCCAGCAGGCCGAGTCAGTGGAAGACTCCAGTGATAAAATCCAGCAAACACTACAGAGCTTCAAAGCTTTTCTCACTGAAGCCAATGTAAGTTTGAACAATCATGAATCTCTCACAGACTTTTCTCTTTTCTTTCTGATTTCTCTGTTTTTGAATGAAATATCAGGAGCGAAAGCATCAGGCTATGATGTTAGTGTCAGACGCAGAGAACGCGAAGGGGCCGAACTATCCCGAGACGGAGGTGTTTCACAGAATGGTGTCCACCTTTAAATCCAGTCTGAATGACTTTGTGACGCGAGCTGAACTGTGTTGTGAAGAGCTCGGCACCATGGTTTACATCTGCCACTTCTGTGAGAGGGTACGACTTTGACTTTGATCATATATACAGTAGCATCATTACAGATTTGGTTCTTCATCTTAAACATTTTAAAGTGTTAAAGTGAACAGGGAGTCCAGTTCACACATGACCTGTAATCCCAGTAATGATTGTACAGTGTGCGTATAAATGAGTGACAGTAAATAACATCCTGGTAATAGTGTTCAACTGTGCTGCCACCTAGTGGACATGAACTAGTCAAAATATTAAACAATAATCAATAAACGCAATGACTTAATTTCAGTGAACACACTTGCATTGACAATAGCTCTTTATTCAATATGAAATTAATATTAATTCGAATATCTTTATTAATATTATGCACGTCATGTATATAAAGTGTTCCTGTGACTTCCTGGAGCATCATCTTCATGGGTTTGAATCCCAGGAAATACTCATAAAATGTATAGCTTGAATGTGGCTTTAAATAAAAGAATCAGACAAATAAATAAATGAAAATATATAAGACTTTTTACACTAAAAATGCTGGGTTGTGTTGGCTCAACCCAAATGTTTAAATTAGACCAAATGGGTTAAAACATCCCAACATTTTAGGTTAAAACAGGTTAATATACAACCCAACCGCATTTTTGTGTATTTACATTTTACATTAAAAACCCATCATTAGCATCATTGGTTGGCTGTTTTTATTATTTATATTATTCAACATTATGAATCGTTTTTCAATTTAACGCACCAAAACCTATTTGTCTAGGTTCTTGATAATAAATGTCACCGTTGTTTACAGTTTGTTTAGTCATCATTTAATAGTGAAATTACATCTTTACTTAATTCTACCAAGACTTTCTCCTCTTATGCTGAATAAATAATAAAGGTATTAGTGTTAAACACACTCAGTCAGCAGTATTTTTATGTAACACAAAGTTCATACAAATGGACCTTTACTTTTAGCAGACGCTTTAATGCAAAACGACCTAAAAGAGTGAGGAAAACTAAAGCCAGGATGTTTTGAAATATGTATTGAAAATGTCATTTCTCATCCCAATAAATGCTTTCAGGCTTCTGCTGTAGCCAGTGACTGTCAGCGTTTTTTGGAGCAGGAACAATTCTGTTTCTCTCCCGATGAATCGAGCTGGTCTCATCTTCAGACGTACCTGCAGAGGTTAGATGAGTTCTCCGCCGAGCACTTTCAGGATGTGAGAGAGCAGGCGTGCTGTCTGTCCGGCCGCAGGGCTCTGCAGGTGTGGGACGCCGCCTGGATTCACTATCAGGAGGTCAGACGACAGCTGGAGGACAAACTCATGCTTCTAGAAGCCCAGCACCTTTCTGCCCTCACAGTCACACCTGATGGACATCGCTCTGATTGGCTGGAGATGACATCAGGTGAGAGGGCGGAGCCTGAAATACCCGCAGAAGAACGCGAGCGTGAGTCGCCGGTGTTTGTGTCTGTGAGCCGGTCGAGTCGAGCGAGAGACAGCGTTCACGGCACCGTCAGCTGCTTCAACTTCAGGTCTGAACACAAAAGCAGAAAAGCGTCCAAAAGTGCGAAGGAGAATCCTGCGGATTGTGTTCAGAGAGGCAAACATCAGAAACCCATCGCCGGGTCGGGTACGGTGGGCTGTCAGTGGTTTTTATGGCAACATGCTGGAAACAAAAAGAGCAGCAAAGGTCCCGGCGGTGCCGAGCGGCGAATCACAGAAGCGACGTTCTCACAGAATCAGCAGCAGGTCACCCAGCGGCATCAGGACTCCGAGACGCCCTGCGATGAGACGGAAAGAGTTCAAGACGTGTGTCCGTTTGGAGAAAACGCATCGTCCACCTCAGAGAGCCCCAGCCGAAGCATGTGAGTTACACAGCATTGTATTCTCATGACCTTAGGCTTTAAAAAGATTCAAATCATGGTAGCCAAAATATCACAGCTTCCATTTAAATACATAAATAAAAATAAAATCCAAAGTTCTGTCCGGCATTATTTCTACTGAAAATAGTTTCACTTGTAAATATTTCACATCACAAAAGTTAAGTGTCGCAGATATATGTATGTTTAACATTAAGACTTCAGGTTATGAACCAGACAAAAACTAGTCTAAATATTTGTATATGCCATTTCTTTCTCTGTCCAAAAGCTTTCAGTGATGTCAAAAAGGTTAATGTTGGATAAACCCACATCAAGTCGAATGGTTTCATTTGATTTGATAGAAGTCATGATTTATTTGTGCAGGTATTTTGCCCCTTACAAAAAGGGCTGCGTCTGTAAAATGATAAACTGATGGTGTACATATCCATCCAATACTTCATATACTGTACATGTACTGTATGATTATGGCAGAAAAACAGTATTTTTTTCAAGTGGAGGCTGTCACAGCTGATATTTCTTTAAAATAAAGAAATATTGGAAATGCTAAAAGTCATATAAAGGCTTCATATAAAAGCACAGAATACAAGAGCTTGAAAGAAAATATTGTTTCTCAGGTTTTTCTCATGAGATTTGATGGAGTTTTATTTAAGTATTTGCTTAGTCTCAGATGTTTCTCCTAAAATTGCTTCGAAGAAATATAAACAGAACCGAATAGAAATGAGACAATTGTTGAAACACGTGAAGAGTATGGAGGTGTAAAATGAATGTAGATTGTAGAGTAAATATTTGAGTTCATATTGAGGTGTTTTGATTGCAGACTTGACAAATCTGAGCTCAGTTTGAGATCTCTTCTGAAACTCTAATGGGGACATTTTGTGAGATTTTTTTTTTTTCAGGAGAAATATCTGAGATGCAAAAGTTTTCAGTTGCTCTCTATTTAATCGTATTGATGTCTAGGAGAAAGACATAATTCTTTCTTATGTTATGATTTTGATGTCAGGAAGTTGCATCGCATCATGGAGGAGCTTCTGCTGACGGAGGTGGAGTACGTGCGATCTCTGGGCTATATTTTGACTCATTACTTCCCCCTACTGGCCCGTCCCGACGTCCCTCAGGATCTGCGCGGTCAGCGCGGACGGATCTTCGGTAACCTGGAGAAACTTTACGAATTCCACAGTCACAACTTCCAGCAGGATCTGGAGGCGTGTCGAGCGGAACCTCAGAGAGTCGGCCACTGTTTCCTGAAACACGTAAGACAAATTTCATTTAAATGATAAACGTTCTCTTTAAACTCCCACGAATGTCATTTAATCTTGTATTCAAACAGAGAGAGAGTTTTGGACTCTATGCTCTTTATAGCAAGAACAAACCTCAGTCTGATACTCTTATCCAGCATCACAAATACTTCAAGGTGAGAAGTCTTCTGGCATTTAAATTCATATTTTAAATAAAATATTTAGCCTACTTGATCTGTCCTCTTCTCAGCGGAAACAGATGGAGTTGGGTGACAGTATGGATCTGTCCTCGTACCTGCTGAAGCCCGTTCAGAGGATCAGTAAGTACAGTCTCCTGCTTCAGGAGATCCTGGAGGACTGTGTGTCCGATCCAAGCGAGGAGAGACAGGAGATCCAGGCAGCTTTAGACGTGGTGCGATTTCAGCTGCGACACGGAAATGATCTGCTCACCATGGACGCCATCAGAGACTGTGATGTGAGTCGTGATGTTAACACGATCTACACTTTTAAATCCTTTTAAACATGCGATTTGAAGTTTTGCTTTTTTCTGCAGCTGAACCTGAACGAACAAGGTCAGCTGATTCGTCAAGATGAATTCTGGGTGTTTTTTCGTAAGAAACGCTGTCTTCGGCGCGTCTTCCTCTTTCAAGATGTCATTCTCTTCACCAAGACCAAAAAAAATGAGCGTGGGGATGATGTTTATGTTTACAAACTGTCTATCAAGGTATATTTACATTTAATATTCTTGTTTCATCTCATCTGGTCCGTGCTTATCATTATGAATGCAATGAAAAAGAAGACTTTTGTGTTTTCTGTAGACCTGTGAGATCGGCATGACACAGTCCTGTGGACAGAGAGGATTGTCTTTTGAGATCTGGTTTAGGAGGAGACGATCACAGGACACGTACATCCTACAAGCGCCTACACGTGACCTCAAAGAGGCCTGGACGAGAGACCTAGAACAAATACTGTGGGAACAAGCGCTGAAGAGCCGAGGTCAGAGAGAAATAAAAGTTCTGTCATCATTTATTCCCCCTCGTGTGGTTGTAAACCTATTTTGAGAAATGTCTCAGTGGATATTTGGAAGTCAATTGGGTTCAGTGTTGTTTGGTTATCAACATTCTTCAAAATATCTTCTTTTGTGTTCTGCAGAAGAAAGTCATACAGATTTGGAATGACACAAGGTTGAATAAATGATGAAAGAGTTTTCATTTTGGGGTGGACTGTCCCTTTAAATGGGTTTATCTGTATTGTCATTATGTTAAGTGATCGAACTATACGTCTGCATTGATTTGTGTTTTGTTGAATCTATTAATGTGCATGTTTCAGAGTTGAGGAGACAGGAGCGAGTGTTTATGGGAATGGGCTGGAAACCGAGTGTTGACATTCAACCCAATAATGCAGCCAATAACAATCACATAATGAACGCTGACATCACAGGACGAGGTATTTATCAACCAATCAAAAATAAATCCTCTGCGATTTTAATAACATCTCTTTCTCATAGCCGTTTGAAACGTACTGTAGGATTAACAAATAGACAACGTCCATCATTCAAATAATCCAAATGACTGAATACATATAATCAATGTGGTGAATTCAGATATGGTGCCACGTCAATAACGTTGAACCTTATTGGTTGTCATATGTATATTTCATCACAAGACACATAAGAACCAATGAGATTCAACCTGTTCTGACTTTCTAGAAACTATCAAACAATACAGTCACTGTAGCATTTTTGTTATAAAAATGGATCCTGATAGCACACGTACATCTGTTTGATGTCTGCATTGAGATGTCTCCTGTCAGATTTCATATAGTCGACAGAAGATGCCTGTAAGATGTTTATGATTTAGAATGTATGTAAAACTGACGTTTCTAAGATGTTTCTTAGATGCTTTAATACAGC
Organism: Oreonectes daqikongensis; assembly: GCA_026939265.1. Classification (NCBI taxonomy): domain Eukaryota; kingdom Metazoa; phylum Chordata; class Actinopteri; order Cypriniformes; family Nemacheilidae; genus Oreonectes; species Oreonectes daqikongensis. The sequence continues at coordinate 13,397,348 of JAOTQM010000313.1, forward strand.
AGATGTTTTCTAGATCTTTAGCAGACATCTCACAGACGTACCTGTGCTTTAGGCCCAAAGCATTTCCCATCTTCTCTTGTGTCGCTCTCTTCTATCTCTTCAGGTAGTTTTGGTTGTGCCAGTGGCTCAACTCACAGACTGTGTCAGGTGCGATTTGGCTCATCAATACGCTTTACGTGTAAACTAATTCGCTATATCGTAGGCGAGCATTAGCTGTAGTGTGATTAGCGCTTAATGCTTGCGTGTTTGTTCCGCGCACTGACAAATCCACCGGCTGGCTTCAGCTTCTTCTTAAAATTGCCTTTTTTCAACACAGCTGCCTACAATTGTATTTTTTTTTTTAGAATTCAGGTAATCCACAGAAAAACCTTTTTTTTCCCTCACTGGTGTTGTTCTAACAGAAGCTGTAGGAGTACTGAAAACACCCAATCCCCTGTTGTCCAGCCTTCAAAGGGGTGTGGCATTCCCACGGCCAGATTCTATTGGCTCGGGCAGCAGCACGTCAACCGCAGGGAGCTACACGTCATCATCGTCTGGACGGGGCTCTATGTCGCCCAGTGCTTTCCTTGGAAAATATGGTAAACACAAACATAAAACATGTTTAATCTGTTTGTCTTTCATTACAAGAAAAGAATTATAATCGGAGTCTAACATTTACACCCGCCAGCACCAAATGTGAATTAAAAAATAAGAACTCAAAAAAATAAGACCTATAAGATAAAGGATTGAAATGTGTTGTTGAATTTTGCAATTGTCAGTTTATCTAGAAAACAAATGTCTCACATTTAAGCAATGGTAGGCAGGTTCAAAGGACTGTCAACTTTTTGTCAATTGTTTGTTACACATTTAGTTGCACAGAGAAACTGAGACTGACATCTAATGTGACACATGACCCTGCACTGTCTGGACCCTAAACACATTCGTAAATGATTTGTTTGCTTATTTCGTCTTTGTCATGAATGTTCTCATCTCTGATCTCTTTTAATTCTCTTGGCAGATACGATGGATTGTAATGCAGAGACCAGAGGTTTGTTCAGTTGTCCAGATGGTAATCGTCTCACAGTAAGGAGAGCGTCTGTATCTTCATCGGTTCACTCCAGAACTCCAGGTCCTGCCGTGTGTCCAGCGTCTCCGGCTCATGTTCTGAAATACAGCTCACCTGCTCTGTCCAGACGAAAGATGTCAGCAGGATTCATTCCACAGACAGATGCTCTCAACTCTCTCAAGGTTAGATATATCATTGCTTTGTTTTATAAATCCTGATGTCATAATGTCTGTACTATATCTGCACTAAACTAAGTTTAATCTTCTGTTTTTATTGTAGTGTCAGTTTCGAGAGTCGATTCAATCTAAGCCATCCACCAACGTTTAGCTTTGATTCTGGTAAGTAAAAAACAAATCCAGTACATTCCTGCTGTCTTAATTCTGTCTGTGTCAAGTGTTGGACGTTTTCTAATTTTGCCACATTTTCACAGGTCTGCAAACATCTCGACTGTGAACTGAAGTATCTGACCTCAGGTGTGCTAGCAGGACCCCTTTAACAGGACTTCCTTTAACCCTTGGACACATCTGTTTCAAAACCGCACGGGCCAGACAAGATATCAGAATGTATTATGAAGAAATGCAGCATGTTGCGATGGACAAAAAAAGAGGAAGAAAAGATTTCATTGGGGATTTTAATGACTAAATTACAGCCATGTCTTTTCATATTACTGTGTTTAGAGAATGCATTTTATTCAAAGTTACTTAACAAACTCACAAGGCAACTAAATAAAGACAGACAGGCCACATGGAGGTCAAGGACACAGATCTTCAGGTCTGAGATTCTACCTGTAATTGTCACATTCCCATCCCAAAAATGACCACCATGGGCCATCACATGAACTTTAAGCCAGGTTTTCAATATCCATCTCCACTTAAGAAGGCAAATGTGAGAAACTATATAGACATTTTCTGTTCAACAATGGTTAAAAAGCATATAAATCCTGCTGATTTGACTCTTAAAAAATGAAGGTGCTACAAACTGTTTATCATAGTGATGCCGTAGAAGAATCCTTTATGGTTCCCCAAAGAACCATTCAGTCAAATGATCTGTAAAGAAAGAAAGAAATGGTTCTTATGAGTCTAAAGAACCAACGAAGCATTTTTATGGAAACATTCGGGCAAAAATCTTGCTTTTACGGCACCCTGAAGCACTAAGTGATTATTTGCATGAATTCTGACAAGGTGGAAGAGACTATTAAGTTAAATTAAATATATATATATACATTATTTAAAAACAATTGCTTGGAACCTTTGTATGAATTTTAAGTCATGGATGCCAGTTTATTACTGACGATAAAACCGTATTATTTAAAAAATGCATAGCAAATAAATGGTCATATTTACTTATCAAATAGTTTTGTGTATGTGTCATAACTACGTCTCATGATGGGCCGATGGATGCGATAGATAGAATAAAAAAAATTCAAACACACTGTAAAAAAGTCCTGTACTATTACGTTTTCTCAATTTTTCTTGTAAATTTGCAGTCTTTTTCTGTAAATAAACTCAAAAAATCCTGTTAAACATTTTCCAGAAGCTGGGAAAATAAACCGTAAAACAAACTGTAATTTTACGAGGGCTTTTTTTACAGTGCATGGTAGGGTCAAAACGGGACAAATCCAACCACTGGGTTAAATGATCATGTAATGTACATATTTCACCAAAACATTGGTTTAAACAACCCAGCATAACTTAATTTATTACCCAGCTGTCAGGTTTGTCCCTATGAGTTGAAAACAACCCAACATTTTGAGATGAAACAATCCATCATAACTTCAATCTAACTGTTGGTTCATAAACGGTCAATGTTTGAGCCAGCTATGAGTGTCAAAAACCCAGCATTTTAGAGAAAGATAGATGTATAGATATAGATAGATATTCATTATCAACATTGCAGATGGACGTGCACGTGTCCAGGGTTGTGTGTATATATAGAGTTCATAATTAATGAGCCTCTATGACCCCTCAGAGACCAGCGGTCGAAAATAGACTCGTGTAATGTGACACATGATTTAATGTCATTAGTCTCTGTAAGAAGACAGTTACTGTCATAAATAAGGGCAGCGGTTCAAAGTCCTCCTGACACCACAGTAACATAATGACACCACACTCGAAATATCCCCCAACACCAGCAGAAGTCACCCAACACTGAGTGGATCTGCCCGTCACGGGCCGAGCATTACCGCCTGCAACCATGAGCGAAGGTAAGATTCAGCTTCATTCTAACATGTCACACATTTGTTAAACAAGCCAAATAATTTACCAAGCTGTCTTCATGGCTGGTGCATGGTCAGTTCAGTACAGTGAGCAGTGGTTCTTACAAGGTTGTTAATAAACTAAAACGATAGAACTGGTTTAGTATGTGCTTAACAAACTGATATTAGCATTAAAGCACCTTAAAGTTTTGATGTCGCAGGCTGACCTGCTGTTCCTGAGGAAATTACATCTGGACCTGCACTAAAAAATATATTTTAGGTCAGCGTGTTGACGTCCCATGAAGCTTCAGCATCTGTGTCAAGCTCATTCATTCTTATTTCATGTTAGAAATGTATTGCTCATGTCCCAAAAATAGATCATGTTTAGTCCTGTATGACATGCCGCTGTCTGTATTCTGCACAAGGACAGATAACACATGTTAGGTCTGCACGATATTGAAGAAAAATGTATGTCATAATGGTTTAGGTTTGTAAAATCAAATTGAACCATATTAAAATATATATTTAAAGTCTTTCTTCTATATGCATCTAACATTGACTATGCATAACATTTTTTTAAAGCATTAAAATCTTTAATTGCAATATGCACATTTGCAATGTTTTGATAATTTCAATGCATTTTGCAGCCTTTCTCAATATCATCTGTTAGTCTTAATGCACTAACTAACTAACTAATAAATATTATATTAGTTTGTCTTGTCATCACCATTTAATGCTGATAAAGATGTTCAGATTTAATTCGATTCTGATTCGCAAACTCTCGATTCGATTCAATTCTCAACGCATATAGATTTAATTTAAATATAGATAAAGAACACCAGATTACAATGGTGTAAGACCTATATATTAAACTTTTTATTTTTGACAAAACACCTGCTTTTCAGAATCAAAATCAAATCGACAGCATTTTAAAAAACAAATAATCGAAATATCGTACTTTTCTAAGATTGTAAGACTGTATATTTTCTTCACAGTGCTGGAGATCGAGCGTATTGATCTGTTATGTGAGGTGAACAACACAGATCATCACACACAGCTGAACGGTGCGGACCGACTGATGGTAAGAAGAGGACAACCGTTCACCATCCATCTACACCTGCGAGCGGGAACTCACTTTCAGAATGGGGCCAACATCAACTTCATCGCCAAAACAGGTACGGCATTCAGTGCCACCCAAATCAGACTCTAACAAAAAAAATCTAACCATGTTTTATGTATTTGAACATTACATCACAGTCTGTTTAAACACAAAAATTAAATCATATCACAGTTAGTTCCGGTTTATGACAAGTGGTTGGAGGACCGGGTTCAAAAAGGCTTTGGTGACATCAGCCAAAAAGGATGTTTACCTCTATATTTAGAAGATTTACAGCACTGAAAAACGTCGGTGTAGAGTTTTCATAGCATGTGCACGTCTATTATTAGAAACACAATGTTAAAATTTTTAAACACGCACGTAACATTAGCCGGAGCTCAATCTGTTATTGTGTTTATGACGTTTGTTTTTGTTTAAGGTCCAATACCTTCAGTGGATAAACAGACTAAAGCCAAATTCAGCCTCAGTAAATTCATCTCAAGATCAAATTGGAGCGCAACTTCAGAAACAACATCTGAGAACACCGTATCTCTGACCTTGTGCTCGCATCCAAACGCTCCTGTCGGAGTCTATCAGCTGTTCCTGGATCAGGGAGCGGGAGTCAGTCTGGCAGAGTTTGTGCTCCTCTTTAACCCCTGGTGTAAACGTAAGAACAAACGTATTATATTTCTAAACATCAAACATATTCATAACCCTAAAATCTAAAGGTCAGCTTGCTGATATTGTTGACTCTTTGTTTGTTTTTTCTCTTCTCAAAGTTCAGATAAAAGTGTCGGCTGAGTAAATGCATGCAAACTGAATTTAACGTGTAAATCATCATCATTTTGTTCAGGGGATTCGGTTTATCTGTCAAATGAAGCTGAGCGAGATGAATATGTCCTTTCTCAGGACGGCCTGATCTACCGCGGGACACCCAAACGTATCACGATCCTCCCGTGGACATTTGGACAGGTCTGAAAAACCATCAAAATTTTCATCAAACGCTACTTTTTTAAGTTTCCTACTTAAATCACTTAATAATACTATCATCATCAAATGTAACATTCTCCTCATTTTCTGTGTTTCCTGACAGTTTGAACCGGGAATACTGGACATATGTCTGCAGATTCTTGATGAAAACCCAAAATATATAAGTGACGCGGCTCTAGATTGTTCTGAGAGAAAGAGCCCCGTGTATGTGACTCGAGTGCTCAGTGCTATGGTCAGTGACATACATTATAAAATCATATTCCTTATTAAAAGTATTCCATATGCAATTCCATGGAACTTGTAGAAGAAATGTCGACACAGTTAAACATAAATGCATTCATTTAAAAATACAGGAAACACTATGAAATATATGATAGTCATATCATATTAAAATAAATATTACTAAAATACTCCTATAAATATGTCAAGTAAATATGCAAATATGCTGTGAAATCCATTTATAAAGGTAAACATTACTTATATGATGAAGTAATAAATGATTTAATTTTATTATTTTAATGGGGATTTATTATTAACCCATGATTTGGACTATTATAAAACTCTTTCACTTTTAGGGGATTACAAAAATTGTAAGACCAAAAAGTAACATTTTACAATTTACATTTATGCATTTTGACTGTTGCTTTTATCCGTACATTTGATCAGAATTTGTTTGTTTGATCAGGCTTTCCGGTAGCTCAGTGGTTAGATCATGGCGCTAGCAACACCAAGGTCATGGGTTTGATCCCAGGATTGCAATACTCAGAAACAAATGTATAGTATAATGCAATGTATGTTAAGTCGCTTTGGATAAAAGCGTCTGCCAAATGTGTAAATGTAAATGTATTTGTGTTGTGTTTTTTGCACAGATCAACAGTAATGATGATAAAGGTGTTTTGGTGGGCAGCTGGTCAGGTGATTATGAAGATGGAGTGAAGCCGACGGCATGGAAAGACAGTTGCTCTATCCTCCGGCAGTGGAGTGATTCGGCCTGCGGTAGGGTGCGGTACGGACAGTGCTGGGCGTTTGCAGCTGTCGCCTGCACAGGTCCGTTTTAACGTGTTAAAATACTGTAAATCTATAAATTTGCTAACATTCATTTAATTTGATAATAAGTTTTCCGAAATGTGTCATATTGGATATGTTTGGTTTGTGCCTAGTGTCCAGAGCTTTGGGAATCCCCTGCAGAATCGTCACTAACTTTGGATCGGCACACGACAGTAACGGCGACCTTTTAATGGAGCGTTTCTACAACGAAATTGACGAAAACATTTCCGACGACTCCATATGGTGCGTTTTGACACACGGATTGTTTTTTTGTATTCAATAGGTCAACATTGGACAATCAAATCATGTTGTCTGTCCTCAGGAACTTTCACGTATGGCTGGAGAGCTGGATGACCCGCTCAGACCTGCCTCTCGGGTATGAGGGATGGCAGGCGAGTGACCCGACGCCTCAGCACAGAAGTGATGGTGAGATAATCATCAGTCTGTCGTCCTGATGAAACAGTAATAATGAGAATGAAGACGTGTTGTGTGCAGGTGTGTTCTGCTGTGGTCCGGCCCCTGTCAGAGCTGTTAAAGAGGGCGAGCTCACTTTACAATACGACCTTCCGTATGTATACGCCGAGGTGAACGCTGACGTTGTGGAGTACATTAAACTCAGAGATGGAAGAGTGTTTAAGATTAGAGGATCCAGCACTGAGGTGGGCAAATCCATAAGCACCAAAGCGGTGGGCAGAGATGAGCGAGAGGACATCACATACAGCTATAAGTATCCAGAGGGTGAGAATACCTCACATCTTTCTGATAAGTTTACAGCATCCATAACGCAAAATGTGCAGCGATGACAAATAAAGACTCTATTGTGTTCAGGTTCTGAGGAAGAGAGGAAGGTTTATGAGAAAGCAAACCATCACAACAGACTGGCTCAGACTGGAGAGGAACCTGGTTTACACATCAAGATTAAAGTGACCCCAGAAATGCAGATCGGCTCTGATTTTGACGTCTACGCGGAGCTCAAGAACAACACCATGGTCACCAAGACCTGTCGAGTCATGTTTTACGCTCAGGCTGTTACATACAATGGCAAACTTGGGGAGACGTGTGGATTGGGAGAGTTTACAGAGATGAATTTAGCATCTACTGAAGGTAAGCCTGATCGAGTTTTTTAATACGAGATCTTTTCAGAAAGCTGATGTTTGTTTTGTGTTTAGGGGGCAAGGTAACTCTCCGACTGGACTATGCAGAATACAGTAAAGCCATAACTCAAGACAGAATGATCAAACTGGTGGCTTTACTCATAGACGCAGACACACGCGAGTTCTACCGAGCGACAAAGACCATCGTATTGGACGACCCTGAAATAGTCCTTAATGTACATCAATCACTTCTTAAAATCAGTACCTATTTAAATCTCGGCATGATTGACAACTCAGATATCTATCCCCCCACCCCACCCCCCCGCAGATCCTGGGAGTGCCGAAAGTGGGTCAGAACCTCGTGGCAGATTTAGCTCTGCAGAATCCACTGCCAGAACCCCTGGAGAAATGTGTGTTCACTGTAAACGGTGCCAACTTGACCGACGGCAAACCCATCATTCACGAGTAAGTCATCCGATCGCTGGATCCGGAGTGAGAAACTACATTCAGACATATCTTATGTCATTTCTACTCATAATACGGTCAATTTAAGAGAGAGAATGGGTTTCATACTAGAAACTTTAGCTTATATTGTAATTTAACTGCACTGTAAAAAATGTTGGGTTGCTTTTAACCCAATGTTGGAAAAATACAATCAAAACCAACCACAATCCAACATACTGTGTATTCATTTGAACCAACGGTTGGGTTTGTCCATATTTTCCCAACAAACAACAAAACATACATTTACATTTATTCATTTAGCAGACGCTTTTATCCAAAGTGGCTTACAGAGAAATTAGGAAGCAATAAATACGAAATTGTTTGTAATTTAGTAAATGTCTGTTTTTTTCTCTACAGGGTCGGAGCAGTTGATCCTAAAGGTTTCGCCATCGCCAAAGTGGAGTTTACACCAAAGCTGCCGGGACCAAGAAAAATACTGATAGATTTTGACAGCGACAAACTTCATAATATTGAGACCTTTGAGAATCTTGTCATCTATGAATAAAAGACCTCATTTTACTTTTGCATTCAATGTCTTTTTCTTTATGAATATTGATTCAGATAACCAGAGACCCCAGGACCTGCACACATGGTGCAAGCAAATCTTTAGGGTCAATGGCCCCAATCAGCACATATATTATGAATATTTATATTTAGCCTATAGCATGAAATACAAGAGATTTATGTTTATTGTTTTTTTTCTAAAATTTTATCATTGAACACATTTATTTGTCAGCTACACATACAGATGAACCACTGGCTGGCTATATTCCCTAGAAAAAGAGGTTTTCAAATATTAGCATGCTAACAGATCAATGTATGGTGTGGCGTTTCAAATGTCGGCGTTCATAGTTTTTGGCCAGTTTAATATATTAAAAAGCACCAAAAAGCAACGTATACAAATGTTTAAAAAAGAATTCAGAATTATTATTTGAAGCATTAGAAAAAATATTTGCTAGTTTTGCCTTTTCAGGAATTCTGCATTTGCATAAGCATTTCATGCTAAATAAACAGAATTTGAATGTTCCATCAATGCAAAACCACTCAGTAAATCAAAGGCATCCCGAGTCATAAATCAAGAGAATAAAAACATTTCAGGTGTCATAATCTTCAACAACACGGATTGGGTCAAACTATCATCTGCTGTCTTGATAAGCGACTGATACATCATTTTTTAGAGATTAAAAAGTAATATTCTGTAGCTTTTTTTTTAAATGTATTGTTTTATTATTTTTATCGTTTCATCTTGTTTTTCTCTTTTCTCTTGCAGATTGTTAGAAATCTAATTATGGTCACGAGGGAGGCGACAAACAATTCAATGTGTGCTTCGTCGCTTTTCTCTGTGAACTCCAGCAATTGTTATGTTTTTCCCTCTTATTTGATCGCCTTCTCTCTCAGCATCAACCTGATTCTCGGTTTTCCAGCGAACTCCTACATCCTGTGGCTCAGCGTGAAGGAGATGATCCGAGGAAGGTCCACCGAGATCTTCGTTGTCAACGGATCGCTTGCTGAGATCATCTTCTGCACTTCTTACGTGTTTGTCATTCGACAGTATTTATTCAACTGCACAAACTGTAGGTTTGGGGTTTATTTTCCTGGTGTGTTGCTGTTAGTCGGTCGTCCTCTGTTTCACAGCTGCATCTGTGTGGAACGTTATTTAGGGGTCGTACATCCGCTGACGTTCCTCAAATTCAAACCCATGAAATATAGGATTGCGTGTTGCGCTGTCGGTTGGATTGTGATCATTATCTCCAGCTTTATAGTTACATTGCGTGTCGTTGAATTTCATGACTTCATGTTGCCACATTTTTTAATTTTCTTCTTTGTTAAACTGTACAGTTGTTTGATGGTCCTGAACGCTCTAATGCGTCCTGGGCCAAGTGACACCGGCAAACAGAAAGACGCAGTAAACCGGGATAAAATCAAAGCTTTCCGGATCATTCTGACGGTGTTGTTGTCTTCAGTTATGATGTATGGGCCCTTGATTATCTCTCTTATACTTATTTATATCATCGAGTTAGAGAAGTATCTTTTGTCTTGGTCTGTTTCCTTGTTTTTTGGCATCACGACAGGGTTTGTGCATCCGGTTCTTTACCTCAAACGAGTCGGAAAACTGCCGGTTTGTTAAAGCGTTTCTTGAGCAAATATGGAGTTATGGACACCTGCTGTATATTTTTAATGGAATATACAAGTCCTTTAAAATTACATCTCTCAAAAGCACATTTTGTCTCCTAAATAGCTGTATATCATTTTACTAAAGGCTTTTGACTACAATCAGTAAATTAGTACTAATTTGTATTATTAGTAATAATAGTCTATACTGTGTATTACTGTGTGCATTAAATCAAATCTGTTTTTTATAAACTGACACCAACATTTGCATAAAAGATGCTAACAAAATTGTAAATGCAATTTGTAGCTTTTCTCGGGTTTGGAGCACAATGAGAGTGAGTAAATATATTAAAAAACAATGAATGAAAACGATGTAAAAGTCTATACACATGTGCACTTTATTTATTCCTTCTTGCTTATAAGCATTTATCTTATGTTTAAAGCCTAAATTCATTATTTTTTTTCTGACACAGATATAATCAGACATTTTATATTCCCAATACCTATAGCCTATATTATATACTTTATATAATATACTATACAAACTACTATATATAATAACATCTTTTTGTTTAATTGTGATAAATTCATTTATGGTTTTTCATGAAATAAAGGTGACATCGATTAGGTTTCTGCATTGTCATTTAGGCAGATGTATTTTGTGTGTTATCTACTGTATATTGTGGTCTAATTTTCTAATAATGCCCAAATTTTTCAACAAAAAACTGTTTGTTGCCTGTGTATTTGAACATAATATATAATATTATCATTTATTATAATATATAATATTATAATATAATAATGAAATGTTACCTAGATTTTTTTTACCATTGTTGATGCTACAATTGTTCATTGTTTTTATGGAAACAAACATTTGTTGTTTGTCTGGTTGAGATTTATTTTTGTAAACTTAAATAGTCTTTTGTTGCTGGTTTATTGAGTAACTTGGTTATAGCCCGGCAGCTGACAACATGAAAGAAACAAACATTGTAAACATTCTTAAATCTCTTGTATTTAGTAAGCTAAGCTAATAAAGGATAAGATTTGTTTCTGTCTTAAACAACTCTGTTTTAAATCGACTTCGTACACAAAATGAACGAATCAATTAATCATTTTTCAGTGAATGTATAGCATTCAACTCACTGGGATTAATTTGGATAAATGCAACTCCACACGAATCGAAACGAAGGATGTACGATACGAATTATTTTATCCAATATCAAATAGAAAAGACATCTCTAAGCATTTAGGATCTATAGGATGCAATAAATCTAGAAAGTCATATCATTTAAAACTCACAGATGAACGGGTTATTACTGATTGAGATGATAGTATTTAGCCTAAATGAAATAGGCTACATTACTTACAGGATGCTTGTCTGGTCCAAAACAGTTGACACCTGGACATGCGCAGTGAGCACTGACATGACTAGAAACATTTGCTAAAAAAAACAAAATCCATAAATAATTGTTTCACTTATTTTACAGCCCAACACATCGTTTGCCAGACGTCGCAATCTTACTTTTATTCAATGAAAATTGTATGATTGTAAACTTCTTCAGAACCGCTCGCACCTCAGACTGAAAGCCGGTGGGCGGGGTCAACGATGTGATGACGCAGAAGTGGGCGTTGTTATCTTGACGTACGGCAGGTGAAGCTTTTGCGATATGAGACGTATAGCTGTAAAAAGTTTTTTAAATGTAAAATAATTTCATAAAACGCACAAGGAAAACGAGATGTTGCATTTCAAATCTGTTTATTGAACAATTTTGTACTACATTAGGACAGATTAAGCCTATAGTCCCAGTTCAGGATAAATTGTAAAAAATAGTAATAGTGACAAACATGCACTGATTTTCCAAAAATGATGACATTTTACCATACTAACATTCAGAAACAGATTCTACATAAACGATCCCATAACACTAATAATTGTTAGCATGAGAGTCTTTTGAACTGTGATACTAATACAGTGATACTAAAACTGATTAGTATTTCATCTTGTTTAGTGTATTAAAGTGAAAAGCTGAAGCAGAAGATCTCCTCCTCACTCAACAAGCTCACGGCAGAGACATCGTTTGAACTATCTCGAAGTTCGGAAAGGGCATTTCTGTATTGAAATTCAGAGATGTTATCACTGAAATTCGGACACTATTGCAATGTTTTTTCAGATTATAACAGAAAAAAATCAAATCTAGACCACTACATTAACGTTAAGTCATTCATAATAGTTAGTGACTTACTCGTGACACAGATGTAGGTGACGTTCAGGTATTTGTAACTTCTAATGCACGAATCACCGAAAACTGTGTGACTTGCAAAAACCCAACAGTCCGGTTTTCCATTGCATCTATTAACCCACAGAATTAAAGGGATTTTAAAGACAAAATCAAACAACTGAAATGTCCCTTAACTTGTAAAGTTGTTTTAACTATATTCTTACTTAGAGGCCATTATAGAGAGAGATGTACTCTGAATGCAATGAATGTTTGAGAACTGGCCGGCCGGACTTCCATAAGCGCAGGTCACACTGTTTGTACGCCCATAATTGGCTGAAAGCACTTTGATATATTTTGGGTCTGTTAATAAGAAGTAGAAATTAATTTTGTGTAATATGAACATTCATAAAGCTATATAAATAAATATAAAATATATAGATAATGATAATGTATCATAGGATTAAATTATTACATATGGGGATGCAGGAATAGGTCACCATCAGGTATTTGAAAGTTCCTACGCATGGATCGCCAAAAACGTCATTACTCGCTGAAACCAAACAATCCTGTTTGCCATTGCATCTTCACACATATAATGACAAATCAAAATCAAACAACTGTCCTTAACTTGTAATAATACTTATACTATAGCCTACTTACTTATTAGCCATGATAGAGACAGAGGTTATCTGGATGCATTGAACGTTTGAGAGCTGGTTGGCTGGTTTTTCACTAGAGCAGATCACACTGTTTGTACGTCCATAACTGGCTGAAAGCACTTTAATGGTGGCCTGTTCTGTTGAGGATAAAAAAAATACTTTACCTTATTGTCAAAACACATTGTACAACATGCATATGTAATGTTTTAATGCAACCCAGAAAACTCACCACAGCTGAGATGAGCGGTCTCCCATTCACAGGTAAGTAGACGCTTGTAGGTAATACCTGGAGAAAGGATGACAAAGCAATTCAGAAAGTTACATTTTCTGCACTTAAAAGTCTGCATTTATATTGCATGTCTTAAGGCACAATTCCAATATTTGCAACTCCTGGGTTTACATTTATATAATGCGTTTGTGGTTAAATGAACATTTGTGATGTCCTGTATCTTTAGCGGTCGAAAGTCTAAATTGGATGTTGGTCAACCAGGAAATAAAGTGTATATTTAAAATAACACAAAAATATGCTTATTCAGAGAAATGATGCTGAATGTGATTTAAAGAGATGAAACTTTAATTTAATAATGGTAAACATTGATTTTCAGTACAATGGAGTACATATAGGTAATGTAAACACTTAAAAAAAAAAAAACTTTTTTATGGTCACTATAAAGAATCTTTCGTGAAATGGATGTTAAATACAACATGCTTTTTTCATGTTTTCACCTAAAAGTGTAAACATATATATTAATATCCCATATAGGCATTTTTAATGAAATAAAAATATTACCTTGGCAGTTCAGGTAGGCAAGCCCTCCATGACAGGTGATGATGTTCACTGCTTTAACTTCTAGAGAGACAAACACTTGTTTATATACATTTACATACACGTTTACATGTTATTGAACATGAGAACATCACACACACACACACACACGTCAATGAGAGTGAAGTATAAAATCAGTCCTTACCATGTTGGCACAGTAGAAACAACACTGAAATATTCAACAACAAACAAAACAAAAACTTGCAAGTTTTATAAATAAACACAATCTGTAAAGAAATGATGAGCAAGTAACTTATACTTACAAGTAATAAAGCTCAGCTCTTGTTTTAGCATGTTGACTGTAAAAGTAAATAAAACTACAGTAAAAACGTTATTATTTTTTATTAAATGCATTTGATTCTTACCTGAAAGTTGTATTCATACAGATGAGCAGATTTAAATCTCGGTTGAGTTTGATGATGTAGGTTATAGGATGCAGTTCTCCGTGGAGCTCTGTGATTTATGGATTTATGGCACATTATATGTGTTGTTGTTCTACTTATTACGGAAAAGCAGTTGGGTGTGGGGACTTGCTCCCGTTTAAATAAATGGGCTTCAGTTTCCACACCGGACACAGAAAACCATTTCTTTATATTGCTGCTTTGTGCACAGGGTCCATGTCATGCTGGAACAGAAAATGTGACCTCATTCTATTAAAAACCTTTCTGAGCAAAAAATAGGTTAGTAGTTTAACTTAACCAACTAAAATGATGACACCCAAAAATTAAACCGAGTGGGTTATACAGACAAGACATGAAATACACCTTTATTGCACTTATTTTGTAAAATTCACTTGAATTTGTGGTTATCGTTTGTATTCACATGCTTTGGATGTGTATTTGTATCAAAAGGCAATTCTTTGATCTCTGATTAGTTGATTTTGATTAGTTCTGGTCATTGATTCTGACCATTTTAGCATTTTTTGTGTATATTTAAATTGGTTTAAAACCACTACAATAACAAAGTACTGCAATATAGTGTATTCATAAGTACCAAGATGGTTTCTTGGTAAACTCTGTCATGATGTTTTTAAGAGTATTTAGCATTTTCAGAATGAAAGATTCTCATGCAGCGCCATCTAACGGTAGCATGTGTAACTCTCACTTCCTCTTGATGGAGAAAGAGAAAGAGATTTTAACTGCATGTCAAGCCTGTTGAGTTTAAAGTGCATCATCGAGTGAAGGGACAGACTCTCATAAAATTTAAATCATGTGGACTCTCATCTTGCTTTTCATCGGTGTGGAGGGTAAGACATTTTAAAAAATCTCATTTTGTTGAAATATTATTCTGATCTGGTTGGCTTGCCAGAATTATCATGCTTTTATCAGCTTTCTTGCACACACCTTTGGTTTGAACTTTACTACTATATGCATATCCTACTGTAAATATAGAAGAGGCATGAAAATGAGGGGGTCTAGGATGCTTACACAAATGACGTTTTATAGTCAAATGTTATTTCATAGTATAATATGAATATATTTACAATACTATTAACATCATGAGAAGTGAAACATGTCACTTAACACAAATAAAGATTAAAAGAGAAAAATAAAATTGCACAGAAAATGCACTGTTCAATGCTATAAAAAGTGCATTTTATATTTTACCTTGTTTGAAAAAAAAAAAAAGTAACAAAGTAACACCTTCTGGTCAAGACCTTGCAACTTTCAGGCAGTTATTGTCTAACTTCCTTTATCTCGCCTCTCATCTCATCTGGTTAAACCACAGACCAGCTCATTCAGAGCCAGTTAAAAATAAAACCGAAATCAAGGGCCATGCATGTATTTGTTGGGAAGTGCTGTATGAAGAGCAATAAACAGACTTCAGGATATTTTAGCCCACAAAGAATAGTTCATTTTTTATTGTATGCATTCTTTATAAAACACTTTATTTTGCTACAGCTGCTGCAGAAGCTGATGATATTAAAGTTGTTAAAGTGATGGAGGGAAGTCTTCTCAGACTCAATACAGAAGCTGAGACACTCAAGGTAAACATACAAATCCTGTGGACCTTTGAAAGTGGCAAACAAAGTGCTCGTGTCGCCCAGTATCACGGAAAGATTTACACCCATTATGACGACAGATTCAGTGGGAGAGTAGAGCTGGATGAGAGGACTGGAGCTTTAAAAATCTCAAACATCAGCACACATGATTCTGGACTTTATAAAGTGTTAATCGTGATCAACAAACAGATTTCAACAATGAAGTACAAAGTGGATGTATATGGTAAGATATGCATGCAGTCAATGTGGGAAAATGAATAATATTGTGTAGCTACTGTATTTGTATTTGATTACATGATTTTTAAACATACAATCTTTCGTCCTAAAGCTCCTGTTTCTGTTCCTGACATTAAGAGCAGCTCAAATGAGAGTATACAGCAACCTCCAAGTAAGATTTAGAAATAATATAGTAATAAAATTCACCTTACTATAGTAAAAATTTAAATATATTACAATAGGTACACTGTAAAACTTTGCTGTAGTTTTGCCAGTAACTTAATGTAGATTTTATTACTTTCCTATTTGTACTGTTTTCAATTTGAGTTCAATTTCACTTTAATCAAAAATAAAACACTTTGATTTAAGAAATTCAAAAGGAGCAAGAAGAGACTGATCTCAATACTGACATTATCACAGCAACACTGCAAAAAATGAAATTCTTCCTAAACATTTTTGTTTTGTTTTAAAATACTTAAAAATTCCTAAATTACTATACATTTACATAACAAGAAAAGATATTTAGTCTTGTTTTATGAAAGAAAATATAAAAACTAGGTAAGTTTATGCTTAACACAAATTTGTAAATTAAATCTACATTAAGTTACTGGCAAACCTGCTGCAAAGTTTTACAGTGTACTGTATTTTATCAATCCACTATAGTCAATACTACAAAGGGGAGGCAAGGGAATAAAAAATGTTTAAAACATGTACAGTAGATTGAACACATTAATGCTTATCGCAGGTACATCACATGAATTCTGCTCTGTTGTCTGCTTTGTGAGAAACGATCGAGACGTCTTCATCTCATGGTATAAAGGAGATGAAATGATGAATCGGAGCAGCAGTTTTGATCTCAGCATCAATCTCAGTTTACCTTTAAAACTTCATTATAATGCCACAGAATCATACAGATGCATGGCTGCAAATCCAGTGAACAATAAGAGCGTCAGTCTTCATGTGAAACACTTCTGTCCACGTAATGAAGGTAAAATAACAGGAAGGAAGTCTCTTCCTACCACAACAACCTCTGTTCAACTTAACAAAGACAAAACATTTACTGGAAATGATTCAAGCAGAATATGTTCATCTACAGACTGTCGGCAGCATTGTGGAGATGTTGAGGTTCTGATCCGACTGGTTCTGTCTGTTCTGGTGGGAATCGCTACGGTTGTGTTTCTGCTTGAACACATGAAGTCAACTCCGGGCAGATCTCTTTCTTCTGGTTAAGAAATTTGTATGAGCCACCAAATGTTTTACAAATTTGATGGGAAATATGTGTTTTAATATCCTTCTAGCCATGCCGAGTTATTTTATTGGCTAGAAATTGTGAGGGGAAAGTCAAAAACGTTGACTGATCTAAACAGTACACACATTAAAACCAAAAGAAGCAAAGACAAAAACATTTGTACAGCTGTTTATAGGAGAGGGACACTAGATCATTTTGGAAATGTTTTATTTATTTTTGTAAATAGTTCTGTTTACATACACAATGTACATACATATAAAAGAATACTTTTAAAAAATATAGAATAAAAAAAATTTCATTTAATAAATAATGGCCTTCAGTCTTTCAACCCCTTAACAATGTTTTTTTACTGAAATAGTTTAAATCTCTTTTCTGTAATTGACATTCATGCTTCATTATAAAATACATGTGGTTGTTCTTTTTTGGCTTCATGAAGTTTCATATCTTTTATTAACACAATTGGAAACATAATGGTTTACTGAAGATATTAGACACTACCGCAGCTCCGGCATCAATCATATGTGTTGTTGAATGAGTCTGAATTTAAAGCCGCACAAACAAACACATAAATGTTTCCCTCAGACAGTCAAACTACCAAAGACACAGAAATACAAGAAAGTATTTTTACATTCAGAGGTTCATGTTCTTGCCCTGTCGGGTCAGTCGAGCACCAAGTGTGTGCTGTCTCGGAGGAACATGTGCCTTTAAATCCCCAGCATCTGCATTCAAAAACAGTACAGATGTACAGTGGCTGATCCAGAATCAGCGAAGGTTATTCTCAACAGCTGGCTGCAGGGTTTAAGGCACGGCATCCAGCACGGGCACCCTCCGATACATCCTCTAAAAGTTCAAACAAAAACGCTGTTATAGGACATTATAATGCACAAACCATATTAGTTCATCTTTACATGTTAAATTGATAGATCACTCAAAAATTAACATTTGGTCATCTGTCATATTGTTCCAACCCTGGGCTTTGACATATTAGGGCATCTTTAATTTACATTTATGCATTTGGCAGACGCTTTTATCCAAAGCAACTTACAATTACATTATATTATACATTTGTTTCTGGATATGTGCAATCCCTGGCATCGAACCCATGACTTTGGCGTTGACACATTTTAATACTTGCATTCATGTAGTATATGCAGCATATGGCACCAAGGATGAGAGCCACGATGATCAAGATGGCCACAGTTGCACCTATACCCACAGCTACTGGGTCACCAATCGTGAAAGAGGGAGGAGATTCTGGGATGGTGGTCCTAGTAGTCCCTATAAAGGACAAGAAGAACATTTACATAGATGCATCATAGGTGGTACAGAGTTTTATCAGTCTCTCTTCATTCTTATTCATGGTACCACAGCTTTCTCTTCCCATAACTCTCTCATAATGGGTGTCATTTCCAATTTTTGCATTATGTCACCCATCATACACAGATGCACACAGGGAAAGTGTATAACTACTGTACCTTATATAGTACTGCAGTTTAACTGTGACTTTTCTATATCACAGACTAGCAACATTGAAAAAATATTGTATTGTTCTCGACATTCTTGCGTAAACGTCGGAAAAAATTGAAACGGCAGAAGGGAAACCACACGGAGAGTTTACTGTAGTTCAGATTTCAAACACGCCCACCATAAATGGCACGAGCTCACGTCATTACTACTTTCACACAATTTTACTCCTGGTTAAATAAACACAAACTTTTGTTAACATAGCCTATATTCTGAGCTGTGACGTCATCTTGTTCTTTCTCCAAGTTGGAGGTTTGCCCCTTACAAATCAGAATCTAAATGCTTGCATAGTGAACATGAAAATAAACAACATTATCACTAGCGTGCATCACATACATTAAGAGACTCGTGATGATGCAACAACACAGCATTTCGTAAGGCACACAACAAATTAAATTACACTTCATAAAGGCATCGAATACAGTAATAGTATAAATCCAGATTTTGTTGCGTGCACAGAGAGTTTACTTCAGTTCAGTTTTCAGACACGCCCACTCGACACGCGCCTGTGTTGCATGGCTCGTATGACAACAAATCCACCCACTCCGCGAGTCATTCATTCATCATGAATCCTCGTACTAGTTTGACTCATTACTTTCACTCCTGGTTAAATAAACAAACCAATGCGTGCATAGTGAACAGCAAAATAAACAACATTATCACTAGTGTGCATTCCATAGTATGGAGACTAGTTACATGATGCAATGACAACACAGCATTTCGTAAGACACGCAACAAATGCTTTACACTTCAGATGCATGTGTAGGCTACTCACCGAATACGGTTATGTTATACGTCGGGATTTCGATGCGTGTGCCACGGTGCGCGTAAACTTTGTATCGCCCCGTTGGGTTCCGGGTGGCGTTCACGAGGATTATTGTAACATTCTGTGCATCGTAACGAATGAGAAAACCAGGTTCCGAGGATTCATTTGTGCAGTTGTTTTTGAAACAGGACAGTTGTGCGATCAGATATTCCGATGTCTCTTTCAGTTGGCTGAACATAACCTGATCTTCCTCTGATCGAGGGGTCATTGTGAAGACGGTAAGGTTTTCTCCTTCGACCACTGATAGGTGGATCTCAGCGTCATCAGAAGCAGCTCCTTTAAAAAAAACTTACATTGTAAAATACAAAATATCTGCTGTTATACTGTACGTATATAGCCGACCAACCGCGTGACTTACCGGCGAAACCCGTTAAAAGCAGAAAAGAAAAGATCTTAAACATCCTGCCTGTGTTTTGTTTGTCTTGCTTCCACTTGGAGTGATATATTTTGATGGAGTCTTGGATCTCTTCTGAAAAAAGTTATCGGTGAATCCCCGCGATCACATGCAATGAATCTGATTCGTCGGGAAAAATGGCGCTACCACCTGCAGTCCCTTTAACTGATGCAAGTTTCCGCTTGTATTGAGAAATCCTAAAACTGCCGGCTAATGTGACAATTAAACACCATATTAAAGCTGACATAAACCATAGCATACATCTCAAATTGCGCTAAAAGTCCAATTTGTATCGATTGCTCGCGAATGCTGGCATGCTCAGTGTCTGTGTGCGCGCGCGTGTGTGCTCGTTCCGTGTCTCGTGCATGTGCGTTGTGTATGTGCCTTTTTCGTCATGTGTATTCACTTTGCTCTTCATTTCTTCTTTTATTATTTTACTGATGATTTATAGCAAACCAATGACGGGAAGTCTAAATATGGAGATAATCCACAAAGTTACTGGCAATAAAGTCACTCATAATTTTACTGGAAAGCACAACATCAAGTCAGGAGACCAACTCAAGACAAATGCTTCATATACCAGGAAAATCATTATGTTGACAAATATGAGTAAAACAACTCCCCGTGGGGATAATATTCATTATGCCTGTAATATTATTGTTCTCATCTTTGTACCTGTCATTTATTAATGTGGACCTATCTTCAGGTGAGATCTGTCTTACATCAAATAAACAGTTCAATAGATGATGTTGAACATATGCAAAGTTTTCGCTTTCTTCAATTTCCTATGGTCTCTCTCTCACATACAGATTTGTTATCTATCCACCTACAGGTGCTTTTCTACTGTGATGTCTGAAATCTCTTGGTACGACTGCATCTGCATCTGCTCTGTACAAAAATCCTCTTTGTAAGAATGTGCTGTTAATTTACTTTATTACCAAACAAAAATCTGATTTATTCTGTGAATGTTCACAAACGCTGTTACTAATGCAATACACACACAGCCGTGCAAAAGTTTAGGGTCAGTTGACTAAATGATCTTAAGAACAAATTTGAAGGCAAATAAAGGACAAAAAGATTTTATATTGCAGTGTTTACAAAACATCCTGTCCCATAGCTGTAGTAAAAAATATATTGCCTTAAACCCCTTTAGAGAACAAGCTTAAAGTGACAAAGTGACTCCCTAGAAAAGTTACAAGGAGAAAAGAAAAAATAGGATTATAATGGAAATTTATGAACATACAAAAATAAATATGGACACAAAATAAATATGAACCAAAAAAAATAAATATAGAGACAAAGATATGAAACACAGATTCACAAAAAATGGGATTAAAAGAGATCTTCAATAGAAAAAAGGCAGTAGGAATGTCTAAAAATATATTTTTTTGGTTCCACAAAGAACCGTTTACTCAATTGATTTCTTCTTTATAATCTCAAGGATGTTTCTCCACTACCAAGAACGTTCTGTAAGACAGAGAGGTTCTTCGGATGTTAAAGGATCTTTATGGAACCATTCAGCCAAAAATGGGTCTACATCATGAAGCACCTCTTTTTTATAAATGTATGATGTAATAATAACTTGTACTGTCACATGCTGAGGGAGATTTTATGTGCATGTGCTCCGAGCGGACCTCGAACCGGTCGGTCCGCCATGAGAGTCGGGTGCTTTAACGAGGAGGCTTAAGACCGCAGTTTCTAACGTCTGTCGCTAGAGCATCTTGAGGTCAGCGAGTGAGGTTTACACACCACACAGGTCTTCACTAGCTGACCTCTGTTACACTAGCAATACATACAAAAATAGAAACAGCACCTCAGGTAAACCAAGGGAGTCAGGAATGTGTTGTTGTTGGACCGTATTTACCGTTAGTTTTTCAAAATGTGAAACTAATACAGTTTAATAATAATTGTAATGTGGCATGTTAATACTAACAGTTGGAAATTTTTATCATGGTTAACCGTAAAACCGATTTTCTTTTTGTTTATTGTCATGTTGCAGTGGATCCTGGTCCTGATGCTATCCTTGACCTGTATACAAGAGAAAAACAACAAACGTGATTATTTTTGCTGTGCACCAAACAAAATACATGCTAGATGACATAAAAATAACACGTGATCCATAAAGACCTTCGCTATACATGTCCACAAACTGATATGTGTACTTGCACACCTGAGTGGTGCCGCTGTCTCATCATCATCTCATTTTCTGGCTGATGTGTCTGTGCATTCGCAGGCCTCTGAAAGCCAACATGCAAAAAACACCAATTACAAAACATCATGTAAACCATCATGTACTGTCACATTAAGCATAAAACATGCTCCCAAAAACCCACAAGGAGCACTTCTAAACTCAAAGGTTCACAGCTCACTCCAAGAGAAGATGATCAGAGAGTATGCATACTACAGATGCTGGTGTTGTACAGAAGACTGATCACATTATAATATTAATTCAAGGTGTTTTTAACTGTTATTTAGCATAAAAAAATAATGTGCATCCTAGGCTGTAAAGTAAAAACCTGGAATTGTTCATTTATCTGTCTAGTGTCTTTCCCCCTCAAATCTCTTCATTGCTAATTTGATTTGTTTACAATGTTATTACAAAAACAGAGTCAGTGATAATACTTGCCCTTCTGCGTTTAAAGAATATGATACCAATGAAGATGATGATGATGACCAAGCTTAACCCTACAGTTGCACTTATGCCTGCTGTTAATGCATCACTGTTTATGAAAGAGGGAGGAGGCTTTGGGGGTGGCTCTGTAAATAATAATAAAAGAAATAGAACTGTGTAAAAGTCACACCACTAAAACTAAAAAGTAATGACTAAGAATAACAAGACTAGTTTATTCATATATATGACTGTGATGTAATATTTTTAATAGTATGGCACTTACCATATACAGTAAGATTAAAAAACTTGTCTTTGGGCTGAATGCTGCTTAAGTCTTTGACTTTGTAAAGGCCCGTCTGACTGCGAGTGATGTTCAGCAGGATGAGCGTCACATTCTCCTCATTGAATTCCAGTAAAACTCCAGATGTCCAGTTCTCGACTGAACACTTATGAAAATGGCATGTTAACTGTGCAAGTGGGACCTCTGAAGTGCCATTAATAAAAATAAATAGAAATTGAGGATCTGTATCTAATTTAGGGAGTTTAGTTGAGATGGTGTAATTGTTTCCCTCAGTCACATTCTGTGAGACAATATCAGCAGCAGCAGCAGCCCCCCCTATGTGAATATACATAAAGGTATAAATATGCTATACATAAAGCAAACTAAGCAGAACTTTACAAAACTAAAAGTATTGTTTTGATAACTAAATAATCAAATAAAATCTCCTCCAACACAGTTTAAAAACGTCTTACAGACTCTTGTATAGATGTTAAATGAAGAATGTGTTGGTGGCACAGGAAAAGTAAACACACTTTTAATATATAATCTTCACTCTGTGACTGCAATTTAGTCCTGCATAAAACTGAAGTCAAGAGAAATATTTCCTACAGACTGAAGCATAAACAAAACTTCTTTTGAGTCTGTAACCTATGCATTTAGTTTACTATACCGAGCGTTTTGTAATTGTAATGTCAATATTTTTACTTGTTAAATGTAGTCATTCAAACTCGAAACTGTGCAAACTTACACGAGTAAAAGTGCATAAGAGGGGCCAACAGGATCAACCTAAACATCTCGGTTAGTCATAGTGTGGTTGTTCGTTGATGGTTTATCGTTGTTGTTTCACTAGCCATGCGGGTTGTCTTGTTCTTTCTCTGGCGGTTGGTAACTTGGAATACATTAGTGCATTACCGCCACCTACTGGTTAGGAGGGTGGGTAAGAATCTTTAAAAACCTAAATTCTTTTATATAAATTCTTATGTCCTTCAAATATGGTAATAAACACCTAAACAATAAAAAATAAATAAACAATAAAGTTGTAACCAAATAAAAATAAAAATTCTCCTTTCATTATTTACTATATTTTGGAAATCTAAATCTAAAATGTTCTACAATTTCTTCTTGATTACAGTTTTCACATTTTCTGTGAAAACCATTATGAGAAGTTTTTTAAAAAATAGGGCTTTTAAAGTTTGTGTCTGTGTCCTATAATACCATTGGTAGGCCTAGCTTAGGGGTAAATGCAAATCAAGATCAAGTACTTTATCTGCCCATCCCAAAACTTAGGTTTCTCTTTGTCTTCACATCAATGAGATGAAGACGCAATGGCGTCGAGTTCAGGTAAGAATTTTACAATTCTAATGCCAAACCCCAACAATGAAGCTTTATTAATAATGGAAAATGTAGGCTAAATAAAATGAGTTTATTTCTTTATCTGCTTTCAACAATACATTTTTCTTGCCGCCTTATCACACAACAGATTAAGACAAAGTTTAAACAATCACTGGCATTATTAAATGTCCGCAGAAGTGAAATCAATCATAACGTGATAATTATTATGAATCTATTCAAAGCATTTGTATATTGTTATACACATATACAGCACACTTCAAAGAAAGAATAGTCCAAAACATTTTGTGATCATTTTAAACTGAATCTGTAGTTTTTGTTATAAATAATATATGTTAGCACGTGTTATTTTTACCAAAGTCTTTACCAAAACAGTGTGAAACAATGTACATTAATAAAAAAGTTAAAGTATAACTAAAACATCAGCAGAGATTTGGTAAATTAAGACACAGTAGCTAACAACTAAAATCAAATATAAATACTACTAATAAAACAATATAATAAAGCCATAATAAAAGTATTGTGGAGACACAACCTGGCATCTGAACATAACCAACTTTAAGTAATCCAGAGAAGGTGGCTATTTAACCATTTTAAAGTAATTTTAAATTATGTTGTCATTTATTAAAAAAATGAAAAATTGTATTGGTTCATTTCTGTGTGAATATAAACTATGCGTGTGCACCGGCCAAATGGTCTTATGTGGCAGGTGACCTGAGGCTGCATCAGATTTTCCACCGGGCACAGCTCGGTTTTCATGTGTCTGCACGTTTAAATCAGGGTTTGTCCATTGAATTTTTATCTTTGTACTTTGTCAATCAGATACTCAGTTTATATTTCCTTACTGTGTAAACATGGGCTACAGCAGTTTATTCTCTTTTCCTCGCAAGCCACCAAATCACAATCAAACAGTTTTGCATTTTTTTCTCCGCTGATGGAATAAGTTGCCTGTCTCCACCCAATCAAATCATTTACATAATTATTTTCAACAAACATTTAACCAATCACAAACCTTCAACTTACCACCATTTCATTTGGATTACTAACTATATTATTTTTAAAAAGCCGTTCATCACTAAACATTACAATTCTCTTTACATTTATCACTGTTTCTTGTTGACTCTTGATAAGACAACATGCTTTCTTATTTGTAAATCACTTTGAATAAGGGCGTCTACTTAGTCAACATGGAATGCAAAAATGTTTCTTAGGCCAAACATGTACATCTGTTCTGCACTTGGGTTTATCATCAAGTCATTTAACTTTTTTTGTTGTTGTTTCTGTTTAGAAGCACCATTTAGCACCATAATGTTACATAACTTTAAATGAAATAAAATATAAATTTGAGTGATCCATCAGATCAATTTACTAGAAAGGTAAAGTCGTCAACTCTCAAGATTTCACTCTCCTTCACAGCATCATCAAGACAAACATACTGTTTTGAAAAAGCAATGAAACTTCCAGAACATTTCAGGATACTCTGTACTAGATTACATATACATTTAGCACATACTTTAATATATTAAGAGACATTTTTGCCAATTTTAGTTAAATGGTGACTACATTGACTCATTCCAGTAAACAAATGTTATGGTTGTTTCTCAGTGAAAGAAACAGCCGACGCTTCGCCATCACTGAATGTTGTTCTGTGTGGAAGTGACAGCACATTAAAAGCCTTTATATCAGACCTGATCGTGAATCTGAATGAGAGAAGATCAGAAACAGAAGATCGTGACATCAGAAGATCAGAAACAGAAGATCGTGACATCAGAAGATCAGAAACAGAAGATCATGACATCAGAAGATCAGAGTTTATGAGGTTAGAAGCGTGTGGTCATCTCATCTCTCTGGTGGAGCTTCCAGCTCTGTTTAACCCTCGACTCTCAGAAGAGGAAGTGATGCGTCAGGCTCTCCGCTGTGTGTCTCTCTGTCATCCTGGAGTTCATGTTTTTCTCTTTATTATTGCTGATGGTCCACTGACTGATGAAGATAAAGCAGAAACAGAGAAGATCCAGAGAATTTTCAGCTCAAGAATCAACAATCAAACTATGGTCCTGATTCATGAATCAGAGCACAGAACAGAAGAACTGAATGATGCAAAGAAGTCTGTCATTGAGAGTTTTGGAGGAAGACATGAGGTTCTGGATTTTACCACACAAGTGTCCGTGTTGATGGAGAAACTGGTGCAGATGATGACAGAAAACAGCAGAAGTTATTACTCTACAGAAATATTTTGGGACGCACAGCTGGAGAAACTTCTGAAACTCGAAGAGATGAACAAGAAACAGATGCAAACACAAGATACAGGTAATATCGAAATATGCCACTTTAGATGATAGTAAACATTTCAACCTTTCACATATGTGAAGGATCATTTAAAAAAAATTGAGATTCTGAATAAATAAGCTTTCTATTGATGTAGGGCTTGTTAGGATATGATGATATATAATATTTGGCTATTTTCAACTATTTAAAACTTATGATTCTGAGGGTGCAAAAATCCAAATATTGAGAAAATGGCCTTTAATGAAGTCCTTAGAATAGCATATTACTCACAAAAATAAAGTTTTGATATATTTACGGTAGGAAATTTGCTAAATATCTTTATGAAATATGATCTTTACTTCATATCCTAATGATTTTTTGCATAAAAGAAAAATGTTCAATGTACAAATGTTCTCTTGCTACTTAAGGTTTTGTGATCCAGGGTCACATATTTGTAATAAAATCATAGCAACCACCAATTCATCATTGTCTACTTCAGAAACCATAATCTAACCAACATGTTTGTAGATTGAAGTAATGCAAATCATAATCAAACTAACAAAAACATTTTTTGTTAAAATCATTTTACATACAAGCATTTTGCTTCATATTTGTCAGGATTTACTGGAAAGAGACACTGATCATTCACAACGTTCTCTTATCACATTTGCAGGTGTAAGAGAGACTACAGATGATGTGAGGATTGTCCTGCTGGGTAAAACTGGAGTTGGGAAGAGTGCAACAGGAAATAATATTTTAGGAAGAAAAGCATTTAAATCAGATTTATCTGATGGGTCTGTTACTAAAGAGTGTCAGCGAGAGAGAGTTAAAGTCAACAACAAACACATTACTGTGATCGACACTCCAGGATTGTTTAATACAAAACTGAGTCATGAAGAGATTCAGACAGAAATGATCAACTGTATCTCAATGACACTGCCAGGACCACATGTGTTTATTATTGTGTTGAGTTTAGCACAACGCTTCACTAAAGAAGAAGAAGAATCAGTCAAGATCATCCAAAAAACATTTGGTGAAAACTCTATAATGTACACCATGGTGCTCTTCACCAGAGGAGATGAACTTACAGATAAAACCATTGAAGAATACCTGAGGAACCCTGGATCTTCTTTAAAGAATCTCATAGAAGAGTGTGGAAACAGATATCATGTGTTCAATAATACTGAGACTGAAGACCAAACACAAGTTTCTGATCTACTGGAGAAAATAGACGCCATGGTGAAAGAAAACGGAGGAAGTTTTTACTCAAGTAAAATATTCAGACAGATGGAGAGAGAAAAACAAGAAAAAGAAAAGAAGATACTGATGGAGAGAATTGAACAACTGAGCAAAGAGAAAAAAGAAGAGAAAGAGAGAATGAAGATGATGATAGAGAAAGAAAAACAGAACCATGAGCGAGAGAAGAAGAAAATTGAAGAGGAATTCAGAGAGAAAGAAGAAAGATATAAAGGAGAAATGGAGATGCAAGAGGTACAACAAGATGAAGAACAAATGGCACTTGACAAATGTGAGAACATTGAAACTGAGAAAGAGAGAAAAAAAAGAGAGAAGGATCTTCAGTTTAAACATAAAGCAGAAGAAAAGAAAATGAGGATGATGATGGAGAAAGACAAACAAAATCGTGAGCAGGAGAAAAAGAAAATTGAAGAACTGTTAAGTGAAAATGACAAAAGATACAGAGAAGAGATTAAAGAAATTGAAATGACCAAAGCCCAGGAACAAGAGCAACTAATGAGAAAACTTGAGGAAACACAGAAACAGATGCAAGATAATGAAAGAAAGAGAGAGGAAGAGAAACAAAACTGGAGAGAAAAACATGAGATGCTTGAAAAAATGATCCAGAATGAGAAACATCTGAGAGAAGGAGAATGTAAACATTATGAGGAGAAAATTCATCTGATTCAACAACAATGTGAAGATGAAGTCAAGAGAGTAAAACCAGCAGATTATGAAGACGACAGAAGAAGAGACATAGAGAACATAAAACTGTGCTGCTCTCAAACAGCTTTGTTTTCACAGGTAAGTGATCAATGAAAAAAACTTTCCTTGTTTCTTTTTGTCTCAGCTCCACTCCCTAAGGACACAAAGGAAGGATGGAGGAATCAAAAGATTAAATGAACTGACATACTCTCGCTCTCTATATAAATTTCATTCATTTCATTCATGTTTATAGGCTAAGCTTTTCATCCTTTTCACAATAACTTTTTAAACTAGCAGCTTTAGCTTCTATTACATTGATTTGGATCAATTGTAACTAGTAAAATAAATAGTTAATCATTTATTTATTTTATTTAGGCAGAATCTTATTACCAGTCTTTACACTTACACTAATGAGATGCCAAGTTAATTTAAGAAACCTTTTCAAGAAATTGAACGTTTAGATATAAAAAAAACAATATTCACATGAACTGATGCGAAATATAACTTATACAGCTACTAAGAAATTAAACAGCAACTCTTTAGCGCCTTACTGTGCTGATAACGAAACAGCACCACCATAGTGGCGTAATTCTGCAACTGCAGTTAAAAAAATGACGATCCATTTAGCGCACGCAGTGTTTGTTTTTTGTCTTTGACACCCAACATAATTTTGGAAGCCTCTTTGCAGGGAAAAACACAGAGTTAAGGCACGATACGCATTGCCCTGCGTGTATGGGTAGCAACTAGAAAAAACTTTAATAAAAACGTTTTTTAATAAAAAAACATTTATTTACACATCATGGATTGTGACAAATTTGCATTTGTTATTTCCGTTGTTTTAAAGCTGAATGGTACAAAATTGGATTGTAATATTAGCATTTCCTCCAACTGAAAAGGTCAAGCTGAGGTGTATTCACCATTGCTCAGGCGTCATCATGTGACGTGAATTCGCAGGTCAGTTCACCAAATTTGAACTTTGCTACGCAGCGAAATATCTTCGGACGGGCTTGCGTTTCCGGTCTGTTGCATAATGGAAGTCGATGGAGCAAAAAGGCAATTAGTCCATTGAAGGAGTATAAATAACTGAAAACATGCTCAAAAGTGCTCTAAAATATATATGATATGCATCAAATTATTGATATAGGATATCATCACGACATAACTCTTAGCTCAGGAAACACTCAACTGAGAAGCAGTCAATGATCTGTATTGCACACTAATAAACCAATTGTTGAAACCAGCTCACTAGTTTTTATTGCAGGATCTGTAGGACATTTAGTTTTCTAATCTTAGCTTATTTTAATATATATTAATATTAATTTGTTTATTTATCTGTTTACAGACAGATGAAGCTGAACCAAAGATCAACGAATACCTTGACACACTCTTCAGTAGACTAGACTTGACAAACAAGTATCAAGACAAAATGAGAACAGAAGACTTTCTTAAACTCACCAAGTCCCAGTCTCAAGAGCCACAGAATGACACTGAACTGGTGGATTCATTTCTACAGAAACTGTTGAACATGAACTACAGAGCGAGAGACAATCTCATAAAACACAGAGAAGAAGATTCAGAGCTTCACAGTGATGTTCACCCGATGGATGTTCAGATGTCTGTGTTTCATTGTTCTGATAGTTTCCTAAAGCAGCTGATGGTCACTAAACTCTCACAATGTCAGTTTGCTCTTCCTCTGCTTGTTCCTCAGCCATTCACACAACACATTGAGTTTCCTCTCTGGACATTCAGACAGATCAACAAGAGCTGGAAGATCAGAAATACTGACAATAACATGATCAGTCAAACCCAACCGGTGTACAAAACAGAAACTGCAATGGTGTCGTTCTTCAGGTTTGGTTCTGTGTCTTCATCTAAATCTCAGCTGATAAACAGTCTGATCAATGAGAAACACAACACGTTCTTCCACAGAAACTGTTCAGGCAATACACTAAGAGATGATGAAATTCTGATTTCAGATTACAGACATTTGTGTTTCCTTCTCATTTTCTTACCCTTATTATTATTTGTTTATTAGTTATATGTTCATGTAATTTAACCTATTATTCTGTTGTCTAATTTTATGTCGGGTGCTGTTTTTAAATCGTCTTCATATGGGTTCTTAGTCTCATTCTCTAGATCATGAGACAATGTCGTGTAGGAATACGACATATTTCCAATATTTATGTTGGTATACCTGTTGAATCTGTTTCTAGTCAAAGCATTGAAGTCCAACTAAGATTTAATTTTCTATCACTTCAACTTTGTCTCCTGTCTATTGTATCCATCTGTATCTGTGGTTGATTAATTTACTGAAATACATGACACAGTCTGCCTAAAAGCTTGTAACTATGTCTTATTGCTTTATTGCTGCCTAATCTCTCTGTAAGTCCCTTTGGATAAAAGCGTCTGCTAATTGACTAAATGTAAATGTAAATCTCACATTTTTGTCATAGTCAGCAGGATGATATCCTTTTAATCTGGTGATTTTATGGCATAGTAAGAAAGAGAAAAAGATATAGAAAAAATATATTCTCTGAGAGTTTGTGTCATAATCATTTTCAATAAATTTTCCATAAATATGAAACAAGCTTTATCTTCTCTCTTTTTGGACAGTTTTTTATTTTGTTGGTGATTGAAAATATGAACACATGTCCTTGTCTGTGGAAAAACATTTATATCCATAAATTGGTGACCTGTTGGCTTCTTGTGTAGTCACCTCTGTTTTATAGCAACCAGTCAGTCCATTCAGTTCAACTATCAAAGACTTATTTACATTGAAATGCCTTAATATGTTTATTGCATTATATGCAGTACTTAAATCTGGCTGAACAAATTTGCTTTAACAGTGACAACCTTTAAAAGTACACTGAAGGTGTGAAGCATTTGAACAAACAGTCCATGTCTGCTGAAATGAAAAACCTGATGTTTAGAGCAAACCAATGACAGGATGTAAATGAGAGGAGAAAACTCAAAGATTCTGGCAATGATGTCACTGATTTTACCAGAAGGTGCATCTTCAGATCAGAAGACAAACTCGAGACAAACATCAGGTTTTACAAATATCATGTGGCTCTTCATTATGTTCTTCATCACTGTCAAAGGTACGATATAACACCATTTTATTATAAATCACACAAAAAATTGCTTTGAAACAATTCTTTAGATAAAAAGTGTTTCACACCGGTACAGACAAACATCCTGCTTGACTTGCAGAATTACAACTTTGTTTAAAAGTCAAGTAACTACTATGTGATCTGTTCAATTGCCAGCATAAAATTCTGCTTTATTTTTGGTCAATTGTAGACAAAAATAAAATGTATGGAAATTATTTGGAAAATGTAAACGTATTGATTTTGTCAGTTTCTCCTTCAAATTTAGTTTTAAAAAATTATATATTATAAAATTATATATCTGATTTGAGATATCTAAAAGAATCAAAGAACAATAGAGAAATATTTTACTTTAAACTATTATGCATACATTAATCTCAAGAAAACAGCAACATCCTGCTTCTGTTCTGGGAATTTCCTTTGTGGTTTCTCTGAAATGACAACTGTTTTTACATTTATCTGATATAATCACTCTTAAAAAAAAAGGTGCTTCACGATGCCATAGAAGAAGCTTTTTCCCCAAAAGGTTCCATAAAGAACCTATTATATCTGAAGAACCTTTCTGTCTCTGTGGTAAAACAAAAAGATAATATAAGATTATAAAAGATAAGAAAGAGATGGTTCTCTGTGGAACCAAAAACTGTTCTTCTATGGCGTTCTTGTCATCTTTATTTTTACAAGTACTGTACACTTTAATATAGGGCCTATTTCTTAAAATACTCGAACTGAAGTAATCTTTTTGGCAGTGTTTACCCAAAAACTAAATTTATTTCATTTACTTACCCTCATGTCCTTCCAGACCTGTGTCCTTTTTTCTGCACAACCCAAAAGAAGATATTTTGAAGAATGTTGGTAACCAAACAACATTGACCTCCATTGTATATACGAACATAAATCCACTGCGACACATCTTCTACTATGTTCCACTGAAGAACGAATCATAAACAGGTTATAAAATATATGATTATAAATAAATACTGGGAGAATTTTAATTTTTTTGGGTGAACTATTCCTTAAACATTAAACAGTTTACCCAAAAATGTTCTAGTTTTTGTGAGTAACATTTGCTTTTGGAAAGCAGATGGTTAGAGGGAAGTAAACATTTTGTACTTGGCATATCAAAACGTTTTTGATAATCCACAATACACATTTAATCACTATTAACAACTTTTTTAATGTTTTCATATTCTTATTTATATTCCAGTGGGTTCCAGTGATATTAGCGACATTAAAACATTTAAAGTGCAGGAGGGAGGTGTCATCAGTCTCCATCCACGAGTTGATGTTTTTAACAACGATCATCAAATATTGTGGACGTTTTCAAGCGATAATCAAAGTACTCGCGTGGCCCAGATGTATCTTGGGAAGACGTACACTCATTATGATAAAAGATTCAGTGGAAGAGTCCAGCTGGAGGAACAGACTGGAGCTTTAAACATCTCAAACATCAGCACTGATGATTCTGGACTTTATGAAGCATTAATTATCATCAACAAACAGATTACAAGAAGGAAGTATAAAGTGGATGCATATGGTAAGATACACCTGCAGAAAATATCTTAATGAGTCAAAATATTACAAAAATATCATCTTGGTGTCTATCTTCTCGTCCTAAAGCTTCTGTCTCTGTACCCATCATCATCAGCAGCACCAGCAGCTCACTGGTACATCAATTTCCAGGTGAGATCATCTTCTGTCTGTCTACATAAATGGTCAAATAAATGTTGATATTATTTTCTCTAACTATGACTCTCTCTCTCTCTTTCAGCTTTTTTGTCTCTGTGTCTGTGTCTCGTGCTTCTGTACAGCAATATCAAGAGCTAAAAACATACTTTAATGAATAAATGCTAGTTTCAGCTGACCATATTTTAGGAAACATACTTAATATCACTATTAATATTACAGTCCGATTACAACAGACAATCATTTTTACAGTAAGTAATGCTAATGTTCAGCTTATGAAAAACTGCAATACAACAATACACCTTATAAAAAATACTTTATTAAATACAAATATAAACAGACATTTAATCACACTGAACCGCCACCCATGCAAATAAATACAATTTTGTCAAATAATTAATTTAGTTTTCATACAAAAACATTCAAAATTAATTCTGAACTCTGGTATTTTGTAGAAATGTATGATATTCTTCTCAATTCTGCGTTACGGATCAACTTTGGTATTTGAAGAAATAATCCATCAGATTGTAAAAACTGGAATGTCATGATGTTTTATTTGTGCTGCATTTTCTAGGGGATTACTCAAGGACTGGTCAGCAAAACCTGTTAATATCTAAATCTTTGCATAGATTTCAATTGGAGTTTTAAAGGAATATGTGCACATCAGTCAATAAAAATGACCATATTTAAACCGTTATATCTTTATGTAAACAATAAATCTCAAACCTAAGACACATGCAAACTATAGTGTCAAAAAACTAGTTGTGAGTGTTCTTGTAGCTTAATTGTTACACACAGTGTTCGCAGCACTAAAGTCAAGGGTTTGAATCCCAAGGGAACATATACTGATAACACTAACACAGAATAAAAATATATGAAAAACATATTTTACAAAATACATATTTTATATATATATAGTCTTTGTTTCAAGTAATTTTGTCAACAAAAGTTGAAGTAAAAGTGCAATATTTTTCACAAAGAAATGCCTCCACTTTGTTACAAATTCCAGAAACCTGAGAAAAGGCTACAGCAATTCATAACACAGTGTCACAGTATAAAGTGGCACTTATGGCATAGAGTTTTAAATACATTTAGATGTATTCACTTGGCAGACGCTCACAACCAGACGTTTTTAAACCGAGAGTGACAGGAGGGAATGTAAACCTAAAGCCGTGAGTTAAGGTAAAGTGGTGAATTTGCAGTTACCGTTCTGAAGGCCGATGTCAGCCATTTGAACTTGATGCGGGCAGCCAATGGAGTGAAAGAGGGGTGTTTCATGAGTTCTTTTAGGCCGATTGAACACCAGACGTGCTGTTGCATTCTGGATCATTTGCAGGGGCTTGACTGTATTGGTTGGAAAGACAGCTAGTAGAGAATTGCAGTAGTCCAGTCTTGATATGACCAGAGCTTGGACTAGAAGCTGAGAGGCATGATCCGACAGGAACGGTCTGATTTATCTGATATTGTAAAGCATGTACCTGCCTGCCTGTTTCCAAATTCTCCAGCTCATGATCTTCTGCTGCAGGTTTTGTTCCACAACACATTATCTGCAAGTGAATATAAAAGTGACAGAATGTTATCTAAAGCAAATGTAATGACTCATTGATGCTGCATTCAGAAACTGATTCTTATTAGATGATAAAAATAATCATAACAGTGGCAGAAATCAAACTAAATAATGACAGCACTGCTAAATGATAAAATGTATAGTTATTTTGGATAAAAGCATCTGCCAAATGCAACAAAGTAAAAATGTAATGTTGACATCAGAGGCTGTGGATCTGATCTGTCAGTTAATGGAAGTTGGTAAAAATAACACAGATGCAAAAATAATATAAAATGCAATTCAAACATGTTTTTGTTATGTTTCTGCATTATGCAAAATTAGGGTCTTGGCTAAACGGGTTGAGGATTCCAGTGCTTTACATGACTTAAATATTACGAATAACCTTATATCTTTTAAACAAAACTATACTTAATAAAGGTTTTTGCTAAAGGTACTACAATGTTGGCACTACAATACAACTGATGTCATATGTTTTTCATTTGTGCTGATACTTGCCTTCTTTCTGGTACAGTAGAGAACACCAATGATGAGCAGAACAACAGCTACAGCAAATACAGGAGCTAACCAGGTTAAAACAGAAGACTGGAGCTCTGTAAACAACACAACATCATTAAACCAGCAGATAGTTTAGTTGTACCACACTCAGGTTGGATCAGCATAAGCAAAATAACGTTAGCAGGACGTTACATAAAAGAAAATATAAAGTTTGAACATACGTGTCTCAGTTTTGTTCTCCTTGTGCTCTGCTGATTCTTGAACATCAAGGGTAAAATTGCACACGACTTTAAGACCATTGATGAACACATAATAAAGACCTGAGTTGGTAATGTTAACGTTGTGTATGACCAGAACTAGATCATCTCCTTGCTTCTGGAACTGGCCTACAGATGTTGGGTCATTCTCACATTTTCCATTAGAACAAAAATACTGTGTAAACATCTCATGACTGTTTGAGCTTGAGTTTTCTTGAAAATACACCATGAGTTGATCGTCTATTCCTAGTGCAGAACATTTCAGGATTGTTTCCTTCACTGTTTCTCTCTCCAGAGCAGTCTTCACATTCATTGTTGCACACGTACCACAGAAACACATGAGCACCACTGTCAAGAAAAAAGAAGAGATATCACTTATTTGTCTTGTATGGACTTATTTACATATACAAAAATACACTACAATGCTATACAGACAAAACAATTACATAAATATAGACCAGTTCTGTGAAGATTGTTTTATTTTTAATCATATTTCTTGAAGGGCTAAGATGAAAAACCTGCAGAAACTGCACATGAGTCAGGACCTATTTTGACTGTGAATTAAAATTAAGTTTAAAAAAACATTTGTCACATGAAGTAACCCTTAAAACCCTAAATCACTATAAGTCACGCTTTACATAACCACACATGAGGTGATAGTTAAGGCTTAAATGTCAGTGTATGAATAAGGTTGGAACTCAAAGCATTAATAAACAACAAAATTCATATTTCCAATTCAGATTATTAATCAAAATCAATGTATTGTTTAATTTGAAATTTCCATAAAAAATATTTAAATAAATATGTCAAGCCTACCTTCGGTGCGCAACAGCACGACGAAATGTGATCTTCGTAACATTCCTTCATTTAGTGTAGGCTACAAGAAATACAAAAAATCAAAAGCTGGGTTTACACCTCGTCACAGACATCTGTTGCATTTACTGGCGTTTCTCGTACACTATTGCCAGTGTTGTAAACGTTTCTCCCGGTAACGTTTCTGTGTGCATGCCGGCACCTTGCGATCATTACTTCCGGTTTCCCAATGTGCACTGCTCACAGAACCGTATCATAATAAAAGTCTGCGGAATTTACATAACATCAGCAGGTAAATGTAATGTAGTCAGAAAATCACGTTTATACAAATAAAATATACACAAATTCAAATATGAACTATAACTTAAACATAGGCAAAACAATGACACAGAATCCTACAGCTGCACGGGCACGGCTGCAAATCCAGTGAGCAATAAGAGCTTCAGTCAAAAAAAAAAAAAAAAAGAGCTTCAGTCTTTACGTGAAACACTTCTGTCTACATTATTAAGGTAAAACAACACAGATGTACATCAGGAAGTCTCTTCCTACCACAACCACATATGTGCCACCTAACACAGACAAAACATTTACTGGAAATGATTCAAGCAGAATGTGTTCATCTACAGACTGTCGGCAGCATTGTGGAGATGTTGAGGTTCTGATCCGACTGTTCTGGTGGGAATCGCTACGGTTGTGTTTCCGCTTGAACACATAAGCTTCTGTTCTGTTCAGAGAAGAGTTTCATCTTCTGTGTGCTCATGATACGTTTATTGGACTGAATGTCAGTTCTTGATGAACTTGACTTTTTTTTTTTGTCCATGTGTTTCTCACTCCCTATTAACGTGTTTCTCCGCAAAAGTTTACATCCCCCTGATTCTTAATACTGTATGATGTTACCTGAACAATCAATGGCAGTTTTTATGTTTTGTTATATTTGTTTAAGGGTTTCTAGTTTGTCCTGAATCAATAAACTGTCCACGGATCTTCAGAAAAATCATCCTGGATGTCATGAAATCATCCATCTTTGCTTTTTCAGCATTTCTGTATATTTGACTCATGTCCAGCAGTAACTGTATGATGTTGAGATTCCTTTTTTTACATTGAGGACATTCAAGAGACTCATACACAACTATTACAATAGAGAGAAACATTCAGTGATGCTCATGAAGTCAACAACATTCATTTAAAGTCAGGTGGGTGTAAACCTTTGAAAATGACAACAAGATGTTGTAGGGAAGAACCCCATAGACCAGTTGTGATGAATGAAGACAAGGAGTCAGGAATGTAATCAATCAAAGACAATTTAATAAAGAGAATAGTTTGTAGTTTTGTCAGCAGAAGTCAGCTTCAGCACTCATAAAGAGTTCCACAGGCCGACATTTATACTAACAGAGCTATCTAACCTATGTCATTATTTAGGTAAATCAAATCTCCTGATAGGTTACACAATAGATCAATTTAGCTTGGACGTCCAGTAAAAAAAATAAGTTCTTGGACAGAAAATTTTTATTGGATCTTCATTGTGTTTAAGCATAATTTTGGAAGATAATTGCTGATTAATAATTGATTAGAAATATATAAGACCACCACCAAAGGATAAAATTGAAGCGAGATGAAGCTAAGGAATCCACCTCTTCAATGTAAAAAAATATTAATAAAATAATATAGATTGTTATTATTTATAAATATTATAAATAAATATTATAAATAAATATAAATAACAATTCCTGCAGCATAGCGGCATTAGATACTTAGGGGTGTAAATCAGACAGTTCATCACGATACGATGCAATATCGATTTTCTCCACCAGTGATGCGATATTTGCTGATACATTAAAAGTCAGCAATGCGATTACGATTCGATTAATTTAGCGATATTTTATTATATTATTTGCTATTTATTTAAAATAAACATTTTATTCAACTCTTTGAACACACATTTTGTCCCAAATTGGATTTTGTGGTGCTGGATAGTCAGGCTAATTAACATATTTGTGATGTTATCGCATCACGTTTTTTTTGTGTGTGTGTTGCAACTGCAGACCTGTTTTGCTACTTTCTAAACATTCTGTATTTTCCTAATGAACATCCTAATAAAGCTGTTCTCGTGTAAATATTTTTTTGTTTCATATTTATATCAACGATTTTGGAAATGCTGTAAAGTCCGTGAAATTAATGTGCTCCTCCTCACTGCACAGAGTAGACACTGAGGTGATTCCTACACTGGGATATATGAATATAGTGGAAACACTGGACTAACGTGAGGAATGAGGAGTGTATAGTGTCAAAATAAATTTACCTCATATCGATATTTTACGTGTGGCATCGACGCATCGTATCGCTAGAATGTAATCAATGTATAACACCCCTATTAGATACAGATCATTATTTTGTTCCCTGCACTTTTATTGTTTCTAGACAATATCATTGCACTTTGTTGTAATAAAATCACCAGACGCTGCTTCTTCTTTACAGTCTGTAGACGGGACAGATGTATGACGGTGGAGTTTAGACCGGAAGAATTGTACCCAGCTTCTGATTATCTGCCACAGCTTCTGATAATAATTGAGTAAAATAAATTAAAACATGCATAACAAATGTATGTGCTCAGGAGTGCAAGCATCTATTCGAAGTACAACAATATCTTATTAAATCATTAGCTAATTCATTTTTTGTCTCCAGTGTCACTAGTTTACTAAATAAGATAAAGGGCAGTCAGACAGTCCTTTTCAAAAAAAAAAAGATTTGAATCCCTATTTATAAGAAGATCTTATGCATTACAAAAACACAAATAAAAAATATTCAATTAGGTTTTTGATCATTTTTTTACAATAACACTTACCTTTTTAAATATGCAGCAAATTACAATTAAAACCAGTAGAACAACTACAGAAGCTACCCATATTGCGGCCTTAGTGTATTGGTCTGGTGGATCAGTTGTGTTAGGAGTTTCTGTGCTGCTGTTCATTTCCAGTGGTTCTGAAACAAACAAGAACAAAAACATTTAGGGTGTTTTCACATTTGGGTCCTCTTTAAAAGAATCGAACTCAGACCCCTTTAAGTAGACCAAGAGGTGGACTAAATGAAAAAGAACAGAGTTCTTTTTAGGCTCACACTGTATAGTGAAGTAACTTAGAAAGACTACAATGAGTTTACTTTGTTTAAATTGAAAGATTATGAATGTGTATTTTGAATTGACTTTAGTATATTGTGACTGTGTCACAGATTCAATCAACTGTATTATTGTTTACCCAAATGGCCCAAATAAATAACCCTTCAGCGTTTCAGATCACAGGCTTTTCATTTGAAGGTCCTATCAGGTCATCATCAGGTTCTCATGAGTTTCCTTTGAGGTTCATTGTGTTGTTTGTGTGACATTTGTTAAAATTGTTGTTTACAAAATGTTTTAATCTGCATTTATGGACCTAAACACATATTTTATAATGTTTTAGCATGTCTAAATAAGACAGGGACCCTCAACAAAGCACAGAATTATCAGAATAAACCACTTAATGATTCATCATAACTCCTAAATAATAATAAAACACAAGAGCAACCAAGTTAATATACAAACAAGCACGCTTTAAACACAAAGACATTTCTATTAAAAAAATGTATTAAATATATTTTAGATGACATCCTAAATTGAAAGAGTTTTATCTTCTGAATAGCACTGAGACTCCACAGTTAACATTTCTCTTATTAAGAAAAAAGACATATATGAAAAAAGACAATATGCTAATACACATAGGCCTATTTAAAAAAATTGTAAATAATCTGTCTGAAGAAATGGCTTAAACCATAGCTTAAGCTGGTCCACCCAGCCTGGCAAACTAGTCAAGCTGGTTTTAGCTGTGGCTAAAAAAACACCACTAAACCAGCTTAACCAGCTAAAACCAGACTGGGAGACCAACTTAAACCAGCCAAAAACTTGCAGCAGCTCGTGGTTTAATATAAATTAAACACTTTTAATAAATAAGCAGCCTATATTCAGTGGTGGTCATACACAGGATACTCACCGAAAGTCAAATTGAAAGATTTGTTAGACCATCTATTCTCGACTCCGACTAATTGAATAGTGTATCCTCCAGCGTCACGTGCGGTAAAATTATGAAAAACTACAGAAACAATCCCATGGCCGATATGGATAGAGATTTGGGGTGACGTGATTTCTTTACACCCTAATATCTTTTCCTTAAGTGAACAGTTTTGAAGGACAATTGTCCCGTTTTCAGGTGCTAGTGTGACTTTACGGACAGGTTCCAGTATAGAGACGGTTAGAGTGATATTCTCTCCTTCTGTTGCCTTCAGATTCTCAACACCTGTTATAATAATAGTAATATTATAAATTACTTGGTGACACAAACTAACAGTTTAAATTACAAAACCTTCTCTGTGTGAGCAAGTCAAACAGTTGTATGAGAGATTCTCACCATTTGAGAAGTCGAGAAAAAACTGTCGAGAAGTCACAATGTCGGAAAGAAGCAGATGCAGAACCATCAACTCGACGACGCGGCGCATGTTTGACGCTCTCTGCTGTTACTTGGTTCAAGAACAACGTTTATAATGTTAGTTAACCGTTTGTTGCGGTTATTAGTGCGTACCGACGCTCAAGTGAACAAGGTGCGTTAGTAGCAGTGTGGGATGGGTGTGTGTCCCAATCTAAATGTGACGTATGTGTGGGCGTGGTTTATGATGTCACACTTGGATGTGGGCGTGGTTGGACATCCACCGCAGGTTGCAGCGAGATGCCCCTCTCGCCTTTGGCCTTTTCACAGAGCCAGGCTGAGTAGGCTAGCGTCAGATTTGCATGGGGCCGGTTGCACCAGCTGTAAGTTAGTTCCAGCAAACATTTGGACGTGTAATGACCGTTGAAAAGACGTCATTACGAAACGTCGTGTCACGGTTGAAAAATAGTTCCAAAATGAAAGTTGAACGGACGTCTTTGACGTCATCTGGCCGTCAATTCAGTGTCTTTTCTGCTCGTCCCTGGACGTCCAAATTGTCATCTTGTGGACGTTTATTATTAGATATGGTGCTGCTTAATTTAAGCGTATATGCAAGTCTGCGTTTAAAATAATTACACACTCATTGTGTAACATCGTGAACGGCAACCAATTATGTTTTGTTTTAAAGTTTTTAACCTCAGAAACTAAGGTTTGAGGTAAATGGCATTCTGTTACTTATTTTAAAAATGTCTTTATGATCCTTTGACTACATTTAAAATACAAGATTTAGCATCTGTTTCATAAATTAAGCATTAGAAAAAGGTAATCAACATGTATTATGTTATCTTACTCTAGAATAAATGTATGTCAATAAAGGTAATAATAACACACTAGGGTAGCAGAAGCACCTGATGAATACTGCATTCCATGCTGTTCGGTTTAAAAGATAAACTTCAGCAAATAGCTGGAATTCTGGACCATGACATGTCTATCTATTAAGAGTCTGGATTGTGACAAAGAATATATTAGATTAGTAAAAAAACAGCATTTTCTCCCTTAGTCTTTAATACCACTGTAGTACCCTTGAGAAAGACCTTTAGGTGTGTAAACTGTGTGAGTGACATTTCTGGTAAAAACTGGTGTATAGTACAGTGTGTCTGTAAAAGAAGTTACTCAGGATTACTTCTGTTTGTTTTCATTTTTTTGCTGTCACACCATTTGGCTTATTTGTCAACTACCCAAATATGTATATATACAAAGAGAAAGAGAGAAACCATACACTTTGTCATAATCCAGTCTCTTAAGATGTAGACGTGCCATGTTCCAGCCATTCACTGAAGTTCATCTTTTAAACTGAACAGCATGGAAAATCTTCCTTTGGAATCCTAAAAGAAAAATATGTACATTAATGTGTACACACACCTGGACAATGACTACTTGTAAACTCAATGTGACACACTTTTTTTTAGACAATTAGACCAGTTTGGGGGCTTAGTGATTTGGCTATCAATGTCCAAGAAAGAAGCATTAACACAACTCAAGTGTAGCATTTGTTTATTGCTCTTGTTTAATTTGAAATATTTAATAAAATACCTGTTATTCATGATTATTCTATTAAAAAAACATATTTTACAGTTATGTGAGGTAAAATAAGTTTAAATAAACATTTTAAAAAATATATCACGAATTTAAAGGCTGTTATTGAAAAGAAGGTGAAGGTAAGGTGAAGGTCTTTAAATTCGTGGGAATCGATTAAGCGAATCTCACGAATTTAAAAGTTTCACAAAAGACTCAAAGACCATGACACAGAACATAAAACCCTTACAGTCAGAAATGCTTCCTCCTTTTGTAGATGTAGAAGTCAAGAGTTTTTCTTCACATCATCAGAAGACTCTCTAACATCTGCAAAAGAGAAAAGCACATTAGATATGAAATACAAACTGAATCAGTTTAAATGTCATGTGTTACCTTTACTTTGTGAGAGATGAAATACAGTGTTTTGCCTCCATCTGGTGGAGTGACACTGATTTATCACAAGTGTCTCTTCCTCATAAAAGTGACAGACAGACAGAAGTTTCTTACTGCTCACACAAGCTCTCTGTGCTTTGATAAGACTCAGTAACAGCTAAAATCATCCATAATGATCTTCAGCTCATGTGTTTTCTCTGTGTTGTTCATCAGTGTAAAGGGTAATATATTTTAAACTGATTCTTTTCTTTAGTACACTGTTGTTTTTGTGTTTGTGGTTGTTGTCATAATTCATACTCGGAACAATGAAACATTCAAAGTGTACGTATTTGTAGTGTTTATGAAACCTGAACAAACTCAGTTGTGTAATATTATACAGATACCGCATGTAATCTGTTCAATAAGTAATATCACAGATACATATGTACACTTTAAATTATAAGATGTTTAATATTACACTGGATATTTTATTTTGCAAAACTAAAGAAAAGAAACTACATTATTAAAGGATGTATGTGTTGTCATAAGATCAGTTATTCTTAATAAATCTAAAATATGTAACCCAGTCTGTGAAAACCCAACTAGTCATTTTGCTACATAAAATTGCATAAATAATATAAAGAACATCCTGTAAAAAAAAACTTGATATCTTTAATATTGACTGAGAAAGGCCATGTCAAAGATTGAAATCATAGATCATATTTATAGTACAGTATAAAGTACATGTAAACTAGATTAGAGATTCTGACAGCAGTTTAGTAGCGAAGATGAAAGTGCTTTAGTTTCATGTCCACTTACCCATTGTTGCGCCCTCCTAACAAAACCACATTGTGATGACTCATCTATTAAACACTGGCACTTATGTGTGGGTTACAGATAACTTCCTGAAGTTCAAAACATATAAAAACATCAAACTCCCTCAGAAGTGCTGATAAAATGATTTATACTCACAAATACTGACATCACACCTGTGTGTGTGAAAGCTTATTCTGTGTTTTATATGTTCTTGAATACAACAGCTTTACTATTACTGAATCCTGCCTACTGTTTTAAAATAGTTTTGCGTGAGTGTAGTGATAAACGTTT
The DNA here is from genome assembly GCA_026939265.1 of Oreonectes daqikongensis. Classification (NCBI taxonomy): domain Eukaryota; kingdom Metazoa; phylum Chordata; class Actinopteri; order Cypriniformes; family Nemacheilidae; genus Oreonectes; species Oreonectes daqikongensis. Next base: position 13,441,219 of record JAOTQM010000313.1, read on the forward strand.
TAAATAATAGTGTGTTAAATGTAACCCGTGATTTTATTTTCATACAGTAACTGGTGACTGGCACGAGATGAAAACTGTGATGGAGGGAGACGTTCTTAATCTACCAACTAGAAAAGCTGAACCTAAGAGTCTTGAAGAAGTGATGTGGCTGTTTGAAAGAGGCGAGCGAACGATCCGTATTGCACAGATGTATGAAGGATTTTCACCCTTTTATGATAAAAGTCTAACAGACAGAGTTCAGATGGATGAACAAACAGGATCTTTGAACATCTGTAACATCAGCACCAGTGATTCTGGACTCTACACAGCATCACTCACCATTAATGGATTCATCTCAAGAAAAAAGATCAAAGTTGATGTTTATGGTAAGTATTAGTTGTGCCACAGAACAGATCGTTTTATGAATAATCTGAATTCTGTTTCTTGTGTTAAAGCACCAGTTTCTGTTCCTGCTATCAGCAACTCATTCGCTATGGCAAACCAAACTCAAGGTGAGTGCCATTGTCCTTCAGTTTGTTGAATTAAATTCATGTTATTTACACGGGTTACTGATGAATGAATGTCACAGGTACATCACATGAATTCTGCTCTGTTGTCTGCTTTGTGAGAAACGATCGAGACGTCTTCATCTCATGGTATAAAGGAGATGAAATAATGAATCGGAGCAGCAGTTTTGATCTCAGCATCAATCTCAGTTTACCTTTAAAACTTCATTATAATGCCACAGAATCATACAGATGCACGGCTGCAAATCCAGTGAACAATAAGAGCGTCAGTCTTCATGTGAAACACTTCTGTCCACGTAATGAAGGTAAAATAACAGGAAGGAAGTCTCTTCCTACCACAACAACCTCTGTTCAACTTAACAAAGACAAAACATTTACTGGAAATGATTCAAGCAGAATATGTTCATCTACAGACTGTCGGCAGCATTGTGGAGATGTTGAGGTTCTGATCCGACTGGTTCTGTCTGTTCTGGTGGGAATCGCTACGGTTGTGTTTCTGCTTGAACACTTGAGCTTCTGTTCTGTTCAGAGAAGAGTTTCATCTTCTGCGTGCTCATGATACGTTTATTCGACTGAAATGTCGAACCAACAAATATACAAGTACAACTTTAGAATTTAAAAGACAGTAAAACGGGAAAAAAATGATAAAAAATGTGTGTATAAAAAGAATAAAATCAAAAGAAAAGAGAAAAAAAGTGCAGCACAGTTGTAAATGCACAGCTAAACAAATGTGTTTTTAATCTGTATTTAAAAATTGCTATTGTTGTTGAACATCTGATGTCTTCTGGAAGCAGATTCCAGTTACAAGTGGCGTAATGGCTAAACACTGACTTGCCTTATTTTGAGTGAACCCTATACCTCTAACTGACTTAAACCTAGTGATGTTTGGTTTATATTCAATAAGCATATCTACTGTAAAACTGCTTTGTACAATGCTCATTGTGAAAAGCTATATAATTAAAATTGAATTGAATATCTGAAATGTATTTAGGTCATTGACAATTGAGTGATTTATAGACAATTATACTTTTGTAACACCTGCGTGAAGTTGACCCCCCACCCAGCACAAAACCTTTGAAAAATAGGCACAATAATTAAATATTAAGCGACGAGTTGCAATATATTTTGGTGCTGGTGATGTCATTGCCTATAAATAAATTTCTAATATTTTAAACACTGAAGCAGCACAAATGAAACTTTTACCAGCACAAACTAAAGCACAAACAAACAATATTATTTTATGGTGAATTTGGACCATGTGGGGTATGTGTATATTCAGAATGACTGGCAAACCTGTCGCTTAATATTTAAAAAACTGAAGCAGCACAAACAAAACTTTTTACAGCACAAACGCAACAGAAATTATTGAGCCTATTTTTCAAAGGTTTTGTGCTGGGTGGGGGGCCAACTTCACGCAGGTTTTGGTAACCAGTGTAAGGACGTAAGGATTGGAGTAATATGCTCAGATTTGTTGGTTCTGGTCAGAATCCTGGCAGCAGCGTTCTGTTTGAGCTGCAGCTGTCTGTCTTTTTGGGAAGACCTGTAATGAGTCCATTACAATAATCCACCCTGCTGGTGATGAAAGCATGAACTAGTTTCTCTAAATCTTGTCTTGAGACAAAACATCTGATTCTGGCTATATTTCTGAGACAGTATGTGTCACGAACTGCTCCGAGGCACAAAGGTTGAGGATCTAAGTGCAGCTTTATTGAAAGAATAACACTAGTACAGGCAGAGATCAGGGCTGGCAGCAAACAGGCAAAACAGTAAAACAGGCAATGGTCGGGGCAGGCAGCAAACAAGCAGAAAAACAAGAACCAATCACAGGTCAAAACACGAATAAACAACAGGAATTTATTTATTTATTGCATTGTTAACGCCATTCCAGCATCTAAGGCTATATTCATGGCGAGAACTAGTCACTCTATACACACAAGTCGACACTATACACATGAGTCGGGGGGGACTATTTGGATTCCTCAATTAACCTATCCTGCATGTCTTTGGGCCGTGGGAGGAAAAACAACAGGAATAACACTCAGAGATGCAGTACAGACACTAACAAGACTTCGCAATGAGTGAATGGCAAACCAGGGAATAAATAGACAGACTGCAATGGATAACAAGATACAGGTGCAAGCAATAATGGATAATGAGTCCAGCAATGGATTATGGGAAGTGTAGTGCAGTGTGAGAAGTCCAGGTGAAGTGGATGGTGCCCTCTAGAGAAGCACGAGGGCACTGCAGATGACAGACATTACAGTATGCTTATACTAAATTTGCTTATTGCTTTGATATGACTGCTGAAACTAAGGTCAGGCTCTAAAATGACACCTAGATTTTTAAATAGCATATTACTTATTAAGGTTATATCTTATTCTGGTGTGTGCAATGTTGTTTTTCTTGCTTTTGGTTTTCTTGTCCAGCTGCTTTGATGCAGATTGTAAATGCACTTTATAAATAAAACTGACTTAAATTGACTTGTTTTCTTGTGTCCATGTATTTCTCACTCCCTGTAAATATTTAGCTGTGTGCTGTGGTTTGTTTTGTGCACTGTTAATGAGAAACAAAGATACACAAAGTATAATAGAGAAATAGGCATAGATGTTGCTTATCAGTTTGTCATTTATTTTATACAAAGAGACAGATCAAGCTGTGCTCAAGGGTTAGTAAGTGAAAATCTGTATGTCCCATTAACTATCCCAACTGTGTTCTTGAACGAGCCACACACTCAATAAAATAAAAGGTGAATAAAGTTTAGGTGAATTGCAGGCTTTACCCTGTACCAATATATAGTTTTAACTAAACTGAAAAACCTTGTAAAACATATGTAATCAGATTTTGTATGTGTCTTTGACATTAAACAAGTAATTTGCTTTGTCGTATTTTGGCTCCATATTAAAAAAAACACTGGACAGATTTTCTTGATGAAATAATTTTAATAGATCAAATTATTTGTGTATACAAAATATTAAATATACAATTATTTATGTATATACAAAATATACAATTATTTATGTATATACAAAATATACAATTATTAAATAATATAAACTATATCTATCATTTACAAATGAACAGCTGGCATAATACACCTAAAGATCCTCATGTACCTTCTTGGCTACTGCGATGGTGTTGATAGCCCACGAGAGATACACACAAATACGTAAACCTCAAAACATTTCATAATGACTGATGTAGAATCGGTCAATATTCTGAGGCTACTACTGACTGTCTTTATGCAACAGAATAATTGTGGCATACGTCAGACAAGATGAAATAGTGGAATTGATGTTAAAAATAAAGGTGTTTGTGTGGTAGTCTGTCTTCAGATGTGTCTTGAAGGTTGTGATGGATTCAGCAGACTGCAGGGGTTAAAGCAAAAAAAAATCCTGAGCCTGAACTTTTTTTCGGGGTTGCCAGAGTTATTTGTTAAACAAAAAAGAACATTATTTGAAAATTATATCACTTGAAATTCACTAGTAACATGCAGTTTTTGAGCTTCTCAGACAGACGTTTCTTAAACTTTGATGCTATGCCACGTGTGTATGGATCACAGAATGACTCGAAAGAAATGAAGGCATAATTCTAACCCACAAAACCAGTTTTATGCGATTACATTACCGTATATAAAAACATAGCTTAACATAACAAATTCAACTAATATCATTATAATAAAAAATCCTACTTTTTAAAAAGAAAACTCACATTTTTTGTCCTATTGAGAGAAAAATAACATGACTAGATCTACGATGAATTTTGTACTCTTGTAAACTATTTTGTTATCTAGTAGTAATTTAATCAGGGTATTAATGGTGATGATAGGGCACAAGTCACATCCACAACACATAGTCATGAGATCACAGTTGGTCAAAAAAAGCAAAAGTGATAACTTTTTTGAGCTCCTATATTTTTTTATAATTAGTGGAGGCAGATTTATTATCACTTTTAAACTCCTGGCAAATTTTGCACTACAAACTATGAAACGAATACTGTATAATTCACTGTATAAATTCCTAATAAAGCTACAAAGGTTACAGAGTCAGCAATGAGTGTTTCTCTTTTCATTTGTTTTATTCATATCAACCACATAGAATAGCAGGAATATTAACCTGCTTTTACCAATGTATTGACATCCAATTCTCAACTTTTTACACTCACTTCAGACAAAACCGACCATGTTTATGACATAACTCCATAGGTGCAATAGGTGTCTAAAAAAGTTTGAGAACAGGTTAGACGCTTTAGAAAAAGATCGCCTTCCAGACCGCTTTGGTTAAAAATGCGTTGATATCTCGATTGCAGTTAGCGCGCGCACCTGCACATGTGACGCGGAGGTCTGCTTAGATGATTTGACGAAACAACACAACGTTATCAATCTTTGTCACAGTCTACAGACGTCATATTTGCAACAGACTTTACAGCTGCACACTGCTTCAGGCTTTATAAACTTACTCTCCATCCTGCTGTGCCGTTTGCTTGCTACTCTTTAGTCTCCAATGTTACAGCTGAGCTGAGCTGAATCTCAACCACACTTCAAGACCCGCCCCATGTTACTTCTGATTGGCTAGTAATGTTTGTTTGGTTGAGAGTAATAGCTGTGTTCCTCTCATACCATTTGCAGGCGAACTTATGAACTCGAACTGATATCAAGAAGCTTTTTTAAATGTAATGTTTCTTTCCTCAGCCAAACTCCGCAAGCCGGAGATCCGGCACGGTGCCGGAAAACTTTAACCCCTGAGACTGTGATACAGTGAAGAGTGAAGGTTTGTTCAGTCACTAAGCAGCAGATTTTGATGCTGCTGGTGATTTTCATTGTCAACAGAATCCATAGATGTTTCTTCAGATTCTGGAGACTGGACAGACATGTCGCTGTGTGGTTCCAGTTTCCTTCTAGTAATCCAGATTTTGATTTTCTAAAATGCAAGAAAGAAAGAAAGAACAAGTTTTCATTAAAATAATCCACAGAAATTAATTTGATATTTAAACAGAAGTGTTTAAACCCTTATATAAAAGAACTTTATAAATCTAACCTTTTACAAAAGAATAATAATCCTCCTTACAAAATGAAGATGTAAAAACATATTAATGTACTTGCCTCTTTATGTTTGTAGATACAACATGCCAGGACAACAACTAATATGATTGAAGCTATGGTTAAGCATATGGCAAGTGTAATGGTAATAGTGTTTGGTGATTCAGTTGATGTAAGATGTGGCGTTTCTGTGCTTCTGTGTTGAGTTTCTGTGCTTCTGTGTTGAGTTTCTGTAAGAAATAAACAACATAAAGCAATTAAAACTTAAACCCTGCAACCCCAAACATTAAAAAACACCAATAGAAACATCACTAACAGTTTGTGAAAACCGCATAAAACGGTTTTACTTTTGGCTTAAAAAAAGTGAATATATTTATGTTGTGCAATAGCTACTAGCTTTTATCCAAAGCATCTACACAGCGATTTGGATTTGAGATCAAACTAGATACAACATACAATACAAGTCAAGTTTACATCGGTACAGTAAAAGCTGAGATAGAATAAGAAGAATGCTTACCGACAGTAACATTGAACGGTTCTGAATTGTTACCGGCAACTTGAAACACATAACACCCAGCGTCACTTTCGGTAACATTGTAAAGAAATATAGATTTGTCGTCGACGGAGAATCGATGTGATGTTTTGTTTTTACATCCCATCATCTCTTCCTCTGGAGGACAGAAACGAAAGACAACTTTGCCGTTTTCGCAGTTTTTTTCTAAGTGATATCGGACACCGGGGGTTATTTTAGAGATGTCTTTAACTCGAGCCTTTGGGTCGCCTTCAATTAATCTCACCGATTCACTTACACCACCTGCATGTAATAACCATAACGTTAGATTAACAAATGAACTTTAAGACAACAAGACACATTAACAACAAAATGTGATTACCATTACAATACCCACCTTTAACTTCGATGTAAAGAAAAAACATTACGGCAACATATACGCGCATTTTGACGCCGGCTTTAAAGTTTTTATGACTTTTAAAGCGTTCAGATCACACACGTGTAGCGGCAGTGACGTCCCTCCGGTGAATCAAATACAGGAAGAGAGTTGAGACTCGCAGGTAGCTTACAGGTAGGCTAAGTAGCCTATTTACCGACCCCAGTAACTACGTACTATTAAATGTGAATTCGAATTCTAAATAGTTTATTTACTTTTAAGACAACAAAACAACTGTTTTGCAACCAAACCAGTTTTTTAAAAGCAATGTGTAATCGCGGGTAACGTCATCGGGTCCGAGGTCGGATAAACTTCTGGAAGCTTTAGTCCTTCTCAGAGCCATAGGTCCGTCTATGCTATTTGAACCGGTTTGAACCAGTAACTTCTTTAATGGGTCTGTTGTTCCACTGCTATGCTGCTATATGTTATTATAGTTATATATTTTATTTTATAAGATTGAGTGAAATAGCAACTAGCAGTAGCGGTTTGTTTATAACCAGAAAGTAATGGGAGTTCAGTATTTCATCAATATTTTCTTTTGTATATCGTGTATTTACGTATTTAACTGTTCAGCAATGATGATACATTGAATAAATGTGTTTAAAGATTATTTTGCCTTCTGTTGTGTACATGCAGGTTTTCTCCAGTAACATTACTCCATATTGTTTACAAGTGAAGTTTGTCTAGTTTTAACGTAAATGTACAGTACTAATATTATATTACTGACCCCCTACAAAAAGTTAGTAACTTCATTGAGTAAAGAATGTGTACACAAAATAATATCAATTGATGCATGGTGAATATGATACAGAATGTATGATGTTCAAGTGTTGTGTTTATGGAACAAGCACAAGATAGAGTATAATAATAATATATTCCTCATCACCTCTGTCTAGATGTGTGTTTGGGTCAAAGGAAAGGACATATTTTTGTGGCCGTATTAACTCAACTTGCTTAAATCAAACATTAAATCCAAGTGTGTCTATTATGATGTTTCAAATAAGGTTAATTAAAATATATCATGTAAATATACAAAACCTTGATCCTTACATAAATACACGGATATGATCTATAAAAGTTGTGATTTTATCATTTATTTAGGATGACTATTAAAGTGCATCATGAGAGCAGAAGCTAAAAGTTGTGTTGGACATGAACTTTTTCTCTTGCACACTCATCCCATAATGCACATGAATGCTGAACACATGATGTCATCAGTCTTCAAGATTCTTGTGTGCCGTGTTCTGTGATAAAGGCTTTGGGTCTCGATTAAATGTTTATTCCAACCACAAAACTAAATTAGGGAAAGTGTTTACAGTTTCAATTATATGCGAACAGTCCTACAGGTGCAAGATCTGTTGCTCAAGTGCACTTTTTTTTTTACAATACTTAATACAGAAGCAGTTTAATGCGAGAATGGAGAAAGACACTCCGCAGAAAACAGTCCTGAAAAATGTGAGCTCTTCTAGAATGCCAGAAGAAGTCATATGAAGTGAGTGAGTAAATGTTTACAATATGTACAGTACATCTGCATTGTGATTGGCAAAATGAAACAAGCTACTACAAACATTACTTATTTTCATTCTGCAATAAGGGGAAAACAGTACAGTTTAAATAATTGTGCTTTATTCAGAGTGCACTTTATATAACATTTTCTACATTTTTACACTAGAACAAATTATCTACAAATGTTTAAAAAATATATAGGACTATCAAATTAGGCACTTTCTGTAGTTTTGGTCAAATATAAAACATGTAAGGATGTAGATGTATTTATCTGATCCTAGTAAATTACTGCTTTACTGTCTAGAAACAGTCAAAGGTTTTCTTTCTTTTTTAAATTTTTCAGTCCGTTCTGTGTTTAATAAGCGCGTCAGGTCCTGATCACACTGTCGGGGATTATTTCTGAGATGACAACCATCTGCCTGTACATTATCCCATACATAACGTGTAACAGAAATATTTTCAAATTGTTTTTTGTATTAGACCCAATCTTATTCTTTATGGGTTCCATCTATCCAGACTCTCAATAGCTTCCTCTTTAGAGTATTTGCTTCTCTGAACATTCTGTGTTGATCAGTTATTTTCTTGTTTGCTCTCTGAAAAATGCAAAGAACTAAATCACTGAAGAATTCTCTCTTGAACACATATTTCACATTTGGCTTTTCCTCATGATCTGTTATTTTTGTCTTTATGTGATCTATGAGTTGTTGAATGTAGCTGATGTTGTAGCCCATCTTTGCAATGTTATATGACTGAATCATATTTTCTGTCTGTTCAGCAATTTCATTGATTAAAGTTCTTATCTGGACTTCATCCTCTGGAGATAAAACATGGCCAAAAAACTCTTTTCCTTTTTTGTAGACATTTCTGATGGCTCCTGTCAATTCACTGGATTTCTTTAACTGCACATACTGTGAATAGCTTGGCACAAATCTTTAAGAAGATTTAATTTCTTCTTTGTTTCTCTCACAATGTTTTCCTGAAGTTCTTTGATTTTTATTTCAAAAGAAGTTTTCCACTGGATCAGTCTTCCTGCGTCTCTGTCTTTCTCAAAGAATTCTGACATTGCCTTTTTCACTTTTTACCTGAAGTTCTCTATGAAGATCAGTTTCCTTAACTTCATGAACCGCTTCATTTTCTATTCTGTTGTGTAGTTTATTCTCAATCTCCAGCATGGCACTTCGAAGACTCCAGCTCCACTTACTGTATTCTGTCTCAATTTTTCTGTAAGTTGAAATTTCCAGAGAGTTTCTGAAGCTGAACACAAACTGTTCGTTCAGTAAAGCCTTCCAGAGATCTTCAATACGTCCTCTGAGGTGTGTCAGCATCATGCCGTCTGATTTTGAAGCATGTCTTAAGATAGATTCTTTCAGTTCTTGTACATTCTCACAATAGTTTGGGTTTGGTGGTGCCATTGGTGGACTTCCCTCCCACAGCTGAGCAAAATATTTCACATCATTCTGTACATGAAATGCAATGACATCACTGAAATATTCTGCATCACAGACTTCCTCTTTAGCAGCGAGTTTTGTCATCTCATCCAGTGTCTCCTGCAGTCGTCTCCTTCCCTCCATGTTTTTATCTCCAGCTGTGACGTCTGAAACATTCTGATGAACAAACATACAGCTGGGATTCAGTCTCACCTCCTTCATCCTCAAGAAAGCCTGAACAACAATCTGAAGAATATCCTGCATCTCAGACGGGTTTTCTCCAAAGATGTTGATCAATGTCAGATTTCCAAGACCAACAACAAATGTGGCCAATTCATTATCACGATTTCTGGTTGACTTTCCATCCAGTTCTGGTGCACGAAGACCTTCAGTATCAACAACCAGAATATAATCAAACTTCAGTTCCTCTTTAATGTCTTCAGACACTTTCAGCAGCTGCATAAAAGCTCCTCTGGTGCAGCGACCGGCACTGACAGCAAACTCAAGTCCAAACATGGTGTTCAATAGAGTAGATTTCCCAGAACTCTGAATCCCTAAAACTGACAGAACAAAAACTCTCTGATCTCCCAGATTCTTTATAAGTTTATCTAGAACAGCAGAAACCCACATCAGAGGAACATGAGCAGCATCTCCATCCATCAGCTCCAGAGGAAATCCAGACATCATCATCTCTGCTGCAAGACTCGGGAGAAAAGAGAAATGAATACCTTTATTCTTCTTCTTCACAGATGAACACGATTCATAGATCTGACCGATCTCTCTCATAATGTGCAACAATCCAAATGCTGTTCTGTTGATTTGTTCTGATATTTTCTCAAGTTTTGTTTCTTCATTCTGCATTTGGTCGAGTTTATCAGGCATCTTTTTAAAAGCTAAGACTTCATTCCATTTCACATCATAATCCTCATGAAGTTCACAAAGCTTATGAGATGTGAAGTCATCCAACAGATTTATCATCCATTTCAGAAAATACTTCTTCTCTGTGATTTTCAGTGACATCAGTTCTTCAATAAACATCCTCATAAACTCACTCAAACCATCTTCTGTTTGTTTTTCTCTTATTTCTCTCATCAGCTTTAGTTTGGTACTTTTCTCTTCTTCTATATTTTCTCCTCTTAAATGATGAAGCTCTTTGTTGAGTTTACACCAGTCATGCCAGAGTTTTCCTTGACACGACAGGTTTGTTTCTTTCACTGTTGATGGATCTTTTTCATCCAGTAATCTCAGGATCTGAAGAGCTGCTTCTTTTCCTCTTTCACACTCTGGATTCTTCTCATCTACTTCAATTCCTGTGTGTTTGGCCACATCTTCCAGTTTAAAAGTCCTCTTGTGCTCTTTCAGACTCTGTCTGATAGTTTGTCTTATCTGTTTAAATAGATCAGATTGATTTTTCTTCAAAAGACCAATCATGAATTTTTCATCTGCCAGTTTAGTTTGATCACATTCACTGTCTGTGAGCAGACAAATAAGAGGTTGAGGAGATCTGAAGAGTGATCTCACCAAAGGAATGTTTTTTTTTATTTTTCTGCCATCGTGTTTAGTCACAACGCATATGAAACAGGTCACGAGACATGTATTTTACAGAAGCATACACAATTCCTTTTTTAGAATCACTATAATGTAAATTACTAATTAGTGTTATTACCCATAAATCCACACATTAAATTTTAATTCAAAGCATTATAATTTGGTCAAATTTTTTTTTCAGAATAAGAATATGTTATACTGACATTTTTACTTAAAAAATGACTTAAGACAAAATGTGTTTAGTGGTCCTCAAAAATGTTCTTAACTTACCCTTGACCTTTTGAACATCAATTGTCTCTTTCTTTGTATTATACTAAAAAACACACCTGCAGTCGAAAAGATTCACGAAGAAAGACCAGTTTTGTATTTGATTTTTATTCACCATTTCATCTTCATCATTATACGTCAGTATAGCTACATGTACGAAGAAGAGAAAGTGATTTCATGATGGGAAGGACGATCGTCAAAAAGTGGGTATATCACATGAGTGTTGTCAAGCAGACGCTGCGTGTTGTTCTCAGTCCGGCAGGTGGCGCAAACGCAACACGAGACATAGAAAACAGCAGTGAAGAAAAAGCAACTAAAAAAGAACCGTAAGCATTGTTTGTTCTTCATTATTATCTACGCGATTTATGTTTGTGTTTGTTTTCTCACTTACTGTAACTGAATGCTTTTATCGGACGTTTTATAATCTTGAGATGCTCAATGTTTTCAGATTAAGTTCTGTAGTCAGAAAAGTTTTTCTTGATTCAACAAGACTGCACTCGTCATATTGTCATGGTGTTTTTACGCTGTATGAGTGAAGATTTTCTGATGTTGTGTTCAGATGTCCATCATGATGGTGCAGGTGGATGTGATGTGCTGTAAATCAGTAGGAACTGATCTGTCTATGCTGGATATTGATGATTTAATGACAGAAATCTGTCAGCTGAAGAAAGAGGTGAAGTTACTGGAGACAAAACTCAGAGAGAGAGACGAACTCAACAGAGAGGTTTGTACAGATGTATCAACGCTCTGAATGTTATTCTGTGTTTGTTGTGATGTTATTTTCAGGATGTGTGTGTTGTTTCTCTCTGTGACGTCACTCAGGATCAAACAAATATAGGATTTGTATGAATGAGGGTTTTGATTAACTTTTCAAACTTTTGTTTATGGAATAGTTCACCCCAAAAATAATACTTGTGCCATAATTTTCTAACAGTCAGACTGTTTTACACCCATATGTATTATCAATAAAACACAAAAGAAAATATTCTGTTCTAGATTATTTATAACACACTGGTATCTGTGAATGTAACATTGGTCTTTATAATAGTTTAAATGTGTATAAGCTCTGAATGTTTTTCTGTGTTTGTTATTTTCAGGATGTATGTGGTGTTTCTCTCTGTGACGTCACTGATCAAACATCTCCAGATCTTCTGCTTTCTGTCTGTAATGAAGAGCAGAAGACGTCAGTGAAGCTGCTGGACTGTGAGATGAAGCTGAAAACACAATTTAAAGAAGAACAAATACATGAAGATGATGTGATTTATTCAGGTATGTCTTCCACAAACACTAGTATTATAGCTTCAGAAGTATTTTTGTACTATGTGATCATAAGGTTTTTCTGTGTTCACTCTAGACCTGATGGAGGTGAAAGTGGAAAGTTCAGAACCGAATGAAATGGAGGAACCTCATTTCAAAAACGAAGAAGAATCTCTGAGCTGCTGGAACACTGAGCAGAGTTGCTCACCCAATACATCTCAAAGTGCAACAGTCAAATATTCTTGTACATGGCCTCAGTGTGGAAAGATCTTTACTCATAACAACGATCTTGAAATGCACATTACAGTTCACTCTGGAGAACGGTCTTATAAATGTGATCAGTGTGGACACACCTTCAGTTGTGCATATAACCTTAAAAGGCACATGAGGATTCACACTGGAGAACGGCCTTATAAATGTGAGATGTGTGAAAAGACCTTCATTCGTAAAGAAGACCTTAATGCGCACATGAGAGTTCACACTGGAAGAAAGCCTTATAAATGTGAGCAATGTGGAAAGATCTTTACTCATAACAACAACCTTGAAAAGCACATTACAGTTCACTCAAGAAAACGGTCTTACAAATGTGATCAGTGTGGAAAGATCTTCAGTCGTGAAGACCACCTTGCGAGGCACATGAGAGTTCACATTGAAAGAAAGCCTTATAAATGTAAGCAATGTGGAAATATCTTCAGTCGTGAAGACCACCTTGCGAGGCACATGAGAGTTCACATTGAAAGAAAGCCTTACAAATGTGATCAGTGTGGAAAGATCTTCAGTCGTGAAGACCACCTTGCGAGACACATGAGAGTTCACATTGAAAGAAAGCCTTACAAATGTGATCAGTGTGGAAAGATCTTCAGTCGTGAAGACCACCTTGCGAGGCACATGAGAGTTCACATTGAAAGAAAGCCTTACAAATGTGATCAGTGTGGAAAGATCTTCAGTCGTGAAGACCACCTTGCGAGACACATGAGAGTTCACATTGAAAGAAAGCCTTATAAATGTGAGCAATGTGGAAAGATCTTTACTCATATCAATGATCTTAAAAAGCACATTACAGTTCACTCTAGAAAACGCTCTTACAAATGTGATCAGTGTGGAAAGCGCTTCAGTCGTGAAGACCACCTTGCGAGGCACATGAAAATTCACACTGGAGAACGGCCTTATAAATGTGAGATCTGTGAAAAGACCTTCATTCATAAAGAAGATCTTAAAAGGCACATGAGAATTCACACTGGAGAAAAGCCTTATAAATGTGTGGAAAGAGTTTTGCATGGACAGTGAATCTGAAAGTTCATCTTCTCCATCATTCTGGAGTGAGATTTCAATGTGAACAGTGCAGTAAAACATTCATTTTAGCACCTAACCTGAGACGACACGTGAAGCTTCATGTCTGGGACGGCTGATGTAATAATTTAGCAAGTCTAATTTTTAGGTATGTTATTTCAGTAATGTTTATATTTTTTTATCTGTTTGGGCTACCAGAATCCGATGAATATAGGCTTTGTGAAGTTTTAGGATCTTATAATGTTAAAGTGTCTGTGTTATGATGGCCAAAGCATCCTGAGTAGATACAGCTCATTACACAATGAGCAACTCAAAGCTTTTCAGGTTGGTGAATGCAAATTAATAAGTCATTCTGAACTAGAAGTGAATTGGGTTTCATTAGTGGAGCTGTTTTAACTTTATATATTGATGCCATTAAAAATAAACAGAATTAACATGTTGTGTTGCAACAACAACTTAAAAGTTGTAACCTCACGTATCTGTCAAGAAGTGTACAACTGACCACACCTGAAAAATATGACCGAAATGTATCGTTAACAATAAACCATAGCGGAACGCTGTTGTCAGGCTAGACGCTGCGTCTCACTCCAGGCCTGCAGGTGGCGCTAACACATCATGTGACGTAGAAAACATCAGGTCAAGGAGGAAAGTGCAGTTCGCGTTTGAACCGCAGTAAGTGTTTGTTAGCATTATTTTGGGGATTTATAGCTGTTAAAACCAGACTAATGTCTCAGAATGTAACTGTGATGTGACGACCGTTAAAGTTCGATTTTAACCATTAATTTCATGATCTAGAAAATGACATGACATTAATCGGTCAATAATAACAATATCGATGTTATATTTCCACTGTATGCTCTTTACATTTTGTAGATATATTTTATGGAAATAAATAAATTGCAAAAATTACTTTCACAGATTGTTTGTATTCTCACTTACTGTTACTTCTTGGGTTTTTTTTTACCGAACGCTTTAACATCTTTATAGATGGTATTAATGTTTTCATATTGAGTTACTTTTGTCAGGAAAGTTTTTCCTCGATTTAATAGAGCTCCTTCGTGGATAATCTTGTTAAAGTTGTGTTTTTGCGCTGTATGTGTGTTCAGATTCTCTGATGTCCATCATGATGGTGCAGGTGGATGTGATGTGCTGTAAATCAGTAGGAACTGATCTGTCTATGCTGGATATTGATGATTTAATGACAGAAATCTGTCAGCTGAAGAAAGAGGTGAAGTTACTGGAGACAAAACTCAGAGAGAGAGACGAACTCAACAGAAAGGTTTCTACACATTAAACATTCATTTCATCTTTTACATCAATGACTGTGTGTCTGTTAAATGTAAACATGTACATTGTTTCAAGTACTGTGGGACTTGTTTTCCCATTGAGGATTAAACAAATATCAGTTGTTTGCTGGTCATTTATTGTTGAGTAGTTCACCCAAAGCTTCTGTCATCATTTTCTAATTCTTCGACTGTTTCACATGTATTTATATAATACTAATGGTTCAAATGTGTATAAGCTGTAAATGTTATTTTGTGTTTGTTGTGATGTTTTTTTTTCAGGATGTATGTGGTGTTTCTCTCTGTGACGTCACTGATCAAACATCTCCAGATCTTCTGCTTTCTGTCTGTAATGAAGAGCAGAAGACGTCAGTGAAGCTGCTGGACTGTGAGATGAAGCTGAAAACACAAATCACAGAAGCAGGAGTACAGACAGAAAAAGGCGATTTGATTCATGCAGGTTTGTATTCTTCTCGTAGTGTTTATCCCAGTAATGACACCAAGATATAAAGACTGTCTGTATAGTTTTAGAAGCACTTTTTCATGTCGTATTGTTCATAATAATTTTCTCTGCTTATTTTAGACCTGATGAAGGTGAAAACAGAAATTACAGAATCAGAACAACAGACAGATGGAGATGATATGATTTATTCAGGTGTGTATCTTTCCTTACTGTTTAACCACTAATGACAAATATATGGGGTTAATTGCACCATCTGGACGTACACCTGGCTGTGAGACTAGTCCGGACTTAAGAAGTGCCTTAAGTCCTGTCTAGGATTCATTTTTTTATTGTCGTATTGATCATAATGATGTTCTCTGTTCATTTTAGACCTGATGAAAGTGGAGGAGGAAACTTTAGAACCAAATGAAATAGAGGAGGGACACGGACAATTCTTACCTAATGAAGAATCTCTGTGCTGCTTAAAGAATTTTTCTTCAAAAAAATCTCAGAGAGCAACAGACAAAGATTCATGCACCTGCCCTCAGTGTGGAAAGAGCTTCACTCGTAAATCTGATCTTAATGTGCACATGAGAATTCATACTGGAGAACGGCCTTATACATGTGACCAGTGTGGAAAGACCTACATTCATAAACACCACCTCAACAGGCACATGCAAATCCATATTGGAGAAAGATCTTTTAAATGTGACCAGTGTGGAAAAACCTTTGTTCGTAAAGACAACCTTAATGTGCATAGGGAAGTTCATACTAAGCCTTACAGGTGTGACCTGTGTGGAAAGAGCTTCTTGTATCAACACATCCTTCAAGCTCACATGAGACGTCACATTGAAGAGAGAGCTTTCAACTGCTACTCATGTGGACTGAGTTTTAAGAAATCAAAACATTTTGAGATTCACAGGAAGAAGTGCTACAAAGAGACCAAAGTTTATCCACATGAAAGTGTTCAGATCAGAAGATCCCTCAGATGTTCAGCAAACAATGTAATAATTCCCCAACCAATGTTGTAGAGATGTTAATATTGAATCAGCGTTTTGAATAAATTTTATCTGTGGGTTCCTGACAAGCACTACATGTTGGACAACCAGAGGCCAAGAAATAAAAGGTTTGTGCAGTTTTGGGATCTTGTCAAGTTGAAGTGTTTGTGTTTACTGTGTTCAAAGTGTTTTGCGTAGATCTTATCTGATTCACAGTCTGAAATTAAACCTGTTGTTACACAATGAGAGACATTTTGAATTTAGTAAGTTCCTGACAAAACTTGAATTACCTTTTTAAACGTGTTTGCCAACCAGAAGAAACCAATGAATGAAAGGTTTGTGTAAGTTGAGGCCAAAACCATGTCGATGAATGCAAATGTTTGAATATTAAAGGATACATTTTGAGGCATTAAGAAGCAATTGACTGAATTATGTGAAAAGCTGTATTACTTTGAGATGTTATTTTTGTTTAAATGTTCTGCTGTTGTCTCTGCACTGCTGGTTTTGTGCTTTGAAGAGTTTTGAATTCGCTCCTCAGGTATCATTAAACAGGCAAAACTGATCGCTGCGTGCATATAAGTTTACATAATGTTGTCATTGACGTTTATTAGTTTTAATAGTATTATAACATATTACATTGCAACAATTTCTTAACTTTAATGTGTAAGTTCTTATACAGTGCTTAGCTTAAGCCTTGGTTAAATTAGTATTCTAGATATTTTAAATATGCCATAGTAAAACAAACATAATATTTTAAGATCTGTCATTGCAAGTTATTTTCAGTTAACACAGCTCGAACCTGCATTTTAGTCTGAGACTTGGCTGGTCTGTGAAACCAGTCAAATGTTTTTAGGATAAATCTACACCAACATTAGTCAGGTAATTGAGGTTTTTGGATGTCATTGTCATGTTAAAACCAATCATCAATATGATTGTCACTACTTGAAAGTACAAAGCCTGCGCTTGACCACACTATGACTTTTATTGAAACATATGATCGAAATAAAAATAGTAAACCGAAGAGATGATGAGTGGAGAAGTGCTGTAAAGGACGCGTAATCCTCCAGTCCAGCAGGTGGCGCAAACGCAGCACGTGTCACAGGAAACAGCACGTGAAGAAACAGCAGATCGCAGTTTCTACAGCGGTAAGTGTTGTGCTTCTGTTTTTCATTTCTTATGTGATTCATGTTTTTTTTCTTTCTGCAGCAACAGTTTTTTTCCCGGACGCTGAAAAAACATTACTTATTTTTTGGCAAAGTTTTTTTAAAATCAAAACTCCTCTCATGTATAATCATATTGTAATTGTTTTTTTTGCCTGTATGAGTGAAGATTCTCTGATGTTGTGTTCAGATGTCCATCATGATGGTGCAGGTGGATGTGATGTGCTGTAAATCAGTAGGAACTGATCTGTCTATGCTGGATATTGATGATTTAATGACAGAAATCTGTCAGCTGAAGAAAGAGGTGAAGTTACTGGAGACAAAAGTCAGAGAGAGAGACGAACTCAACAGAAAGGTTTCTACACATTAAACATTCATTTCATCTTTTATATCAATGACTGTCTGTCTGTTAAATGTAAACATGTTTTTATGTGCAGTATATAGTAAACTAACATGTTGTTTTAAAGAATCAAACAAATATCAGCTAAGTGTGGATAAACATTTTTTGTTGAACAGTAGTTATCAGTCAACCTCAGTCTGTTTCACATGTGTATGATATCTAGAAATGTAACATTGGTCTTTATAATAGTTCTGAATGTTTTTCTGTGTTTGTTATTTTCAGGATGTATGTGGTGTTTCTCTCTGTGACGTCACGGATCAAACATCTCCAGATCTTCTGCTTTCTGTCTGTAATGAAGAGCAGAAGACGTCAGTGAAGCTGCTGGACTGTGAGATGAAGCTGAAAACACAAATCAAAGAAGAACAAACAGATGAAGATGATGTGTTTTATTCAGGTCTGTATCTTCACTTCATGTGTTAACAGTAATGACATAAAAACTGTGAACACTATTGTTATAGTTTGAGATGTGCGCTTTGATATTGCTCATAATGATTTTCTCTGTTCATTTTAGACCTGATGGAGGTGAAGGAGGAAAGTTCAGAACCGACTGAAGTGGAGGAGAAACATCATTATTTCATAATTGGAGAAGAATCTGTGAGCTGCTTAAACAATAAACAGAATGTCTCACCAAAAAATAGTCAAACAGCAAAAGGCAAAGAATTTCGCACCTGCCCTCAGTGTGGAAAGACCATTAATAAGTTCAAACTTAAAAGGCACATGAGAATTCACACTGGAGAACGGCCTTACAGATGTGAGCAATGTGAAAAGAGTTTTATTAGTAACTGCCACCTTAAGAGACACATGAAAATTCACACAGGAGAAAGATCTTATAAATGCGACCAGTGTGAAAAGACCTTTATGCGTAAAGACAACCTTAATGAGCATGTGAGACTTCACAATGGAGAAAAGCCTTACGGATGTGACCTGTGTGGAATGATGTTCTTTTATAAATACATGCTTCAAGTTCACATGATACATCATGCAGAAGAGAAATCTTACCACTGCACCTCACTTGAACAGAGTTTTAAAGATTCGAAACATCTTGAGACCCACAGAAAGAAGTATCATATCACAGAAGATGTGATTTATTCAGGTGTGTATCTTCACTTCAACCAGTAATGACATAAAGACACAAACACTATTGTTGTAGTTTTAGAAGTGCTCTATGTGATATTGCTCATAATGATTTTCTCTGTTCATTCTAGACCTGATGGAGGTGAAGGAGGAAAGTGCAGAACCGAATAAAGTGGAGGAAAAACCTCATCATCTCATAATCGGAGAAGAATCTCTAAGCTGCTTAAACACTGAACAGAATACCTCACAAAAAAATATTGCAACAGACAAAGAATCTCCTTCCTGCCCTCAGTGTGGTAAGGTCTTTACTCATAAATCCAAACTTAAAAGGCACATGAGAATTCACACTGGAGAACGGCCTTACAGATGTGATCAGTGTGGAATGACTTTTATCAGTAACTGCCACCTTAAGAGACACATGAAAATTCACACAGGAGAAAGATCTTATAAATGTGATCAGTGTGGAAGGACCTTTATTCGTAAAGACCACCTTACTGACCACATGAGACTTCACAATGGAGAGAAAGCTTTCCACTGCTCCTCACGTGGACGGAGTTTTAAAGATTGGAAACGTCTTGAGACTCACAGGAACAAATGTTGAAAAGTTCATCCACATGAAAGTGTTCAGACCAGAAGATCCCTGAGATCTTCTGCAGTAACTTGTTAAAATGACAAGTGATGGAGTTTGTCTTTGACTTGCACTGAATGTTTCTTTTGTTATAATGTTAAAATGATCAAAAAATGTTTTTTTAGGAATGTTAATATTTCAGAAATATTTTTATCAGTAAGTGTTTGGCAACCAGTTTGGATCTCATAAAGTTGAAGTGTCTGTGTTTTGTGATGATGTTTTGTGGATTTGCCAAAGATTGCTAGATTAGTGGATGTAAATATTTAAGTACAATTTTTTAAGAAGCATTCAGAAGCAAGTGAACACGATTTTCATAAGCTGAGCTGTTGTGAAAATACAAAATAAAACCGTTTTCTCTGCATTGAAGCTGTCTGTTGTGCTCTGGGGGATTTTTAAATGTCAGTAAGGTGATAAAAATCTGTATATATCTGTTGTAATAATACATTCTGACTAATGCAGTGCTCACAAGTCTTGCAATTGGATTAAAATCATCAAGATGACTTCAATAAGCTGTGGATAAGGTAGCCATGGTGGTATATTTAATCTTTTACAGGTGAGGCTGAAGTGAAAATCACTCAAAAAATTGTCTTTGGTCATCTGACTTACAGAAAGTTCTGCAGTGAGAAAGCAAAATGAAGTGAAAGCACACTATCTTCATACCCTGCTCAGAGACAGACCAATGTTTCTTCAAAAGCAGAAGTTTTAATAACTAATTCTAACAAGTTCTAGTCAAAAAAAGACATTAGGTGAAATAAAGGACATCATGTACAGACACGGTTCTCACCTTCCTTGCATTCAATGAAGCAAAGCAGACATGTGCACATCTTACATAGTAACTTTACATCATTCACCAGTACAAAGCACTTATACATAAAAATGGTAAGAAAGAAAAAAAAACATAAGAAATAAAAGAATACATCAAATGTCCTTCACATTATAGATTTATGAAAAGAATGTCAGTGATCAGTGTGGAAAGACCTTCTCTAAGAAAGTGCCAGCTTAAGAGGCAGGCATGTGGAAATTCATACAGAGAAAAACAAATTGTATGTGAAAATATTAGGGCTGTCAAACGATTAATTTATAATTAACAAAAGTTTCTGTTTACATAATATATGTCTGTGTACTGTGCATATTAAATTTGTATTTGTGAACGCAAACACATGATAGACCTTTATATTTAGGACATTTTTAGGTATTTATTTATATTTACCAATAATTGAAATTATATTTAATTGTTTATAATTGTTTCTTAAATATATGCATGTATGTGTTTTTATGGATACAAAATTAATATGCACAGTACACATATATTATGTAAACACAAACTTTTATTCTGGATGCGATTAATCAATTGACAGCCTATAGAAAATATGTATTATTGTGAAATTATTATTTCTCTGAACTCCTGGTTTCACACTCTAAAGAGATTGAAATACCCTCCGTTTCTGCAGTTTCTTAAAAGTCTATAAGACTTAACTACATCTATCAGAACTGGGGTCTCATTTATAAACGTCGCGTACTACGCACGAAATAACTGGGCTGTAAATGTGCATATGCCACTTTCCACGCAAAGGTTGTGATCTATTAAAAACAAACTTGACGGGAGAACAAGGGGAATTGGAGACACAAATGGTGAGTTAGTGAACTCAAATTAGATTTGCAGAAAGTAAATGTCATTGAGTTATTTGCGCTTGTATTGAGTGAGAATTGTTATTCACCTTGTAAAATCCAACTCCAAATTTAATCTAAATATTTAATCAACGCTGTCTCACCATCACATTACGGGAGCGCATGAGGAGATGATCCGGCTGCATGGAAGACAGGACAGCATCAACCATTAGATAACTGCAGAACATAGTGTAAATAAATAACTAAATATATTTTCCTTCAGCATGCATGTGGTGCTTTGCATTGCATATTTATGGTTAAAAATGGGCGTGTACAGGTATGAGGATGATTCACGTATACACACTTGCAGGTGATCTGTGATTTATAAAGCGAATATTGCTTACAGGTGTGCGCACGCACGGCTATTTTTGGCTTTCGGGCGCACGTACACTTTTAATAAGGATCCTACGCATAGTTTCATATAAATGAGAACCCCAGGTGTGTAATGTGATTCTCACATGTGACCAAAATAAACCATTTAAAAATGTAACGTGTCCCTCCAGTCCAGCAGGTGACGCAAACGCAGCACGTGTCACAGATAACAGCACGTAAAGAAATATTAGCGCGCAGTTTTAACAGCTGTAAGTGCTGTTTCTGTGTTCTTTTTTCTCGCTTTTGTAACTTGTTGTTTGTACCTGACGCTTTAAAATCTTGAGACGATGTCTATGTTTTTAAGGACATTGTAGTCAGAAAATGTTCTTGATTTATCAAAGCTCCTCTGAGTTTTGCGGTGTGTGAAGATTCTCTGATGTTGTGTTCAGATGTCCATCATGATGGTGCAGGTGGATGTGATGTGCTGTAAATCAGTAGGAACTGATCTGTCTATGCTGGATATTGATGATTTAATGACAGAAATCTGTCAGCTGAAGAAAGAGGTGAAGTTACTGGAGACAAAACTCAGAGAGAGAGACGAACTCAACAGAAAGGTTTCTACACATTAAACATTCATTTCATCTTTTACATCAATGACTGTGTGTCTGTTAAATGTAAACATGTACATTGTTTTATGTGCAGTAGCCACACATGTTTTGAAGTGTGGATGCGCATTTTAACCCTTTTGTTTGCTGGTCTTTTACTGTTGAGTAGTTCACCCAAAAACATTTGTCATCATTTTCTGACCCTCAGTCTGTTTCATGATATCTAGAAATGTAACATTGGTCTTTATAATAGTTCTGAATGTTTTTCTGTGTTTGTTATTTTCAGGATGTATGTGGTGTTTCTCTCTGTGACGTCACGGATCAAACATCTCCAGATCTTCTGCTTTCTGTCTGTAATGAAGAGCAGAAGACGTCAGTGAAGCTGCTGGACTGTGAGATGAAGCTGAAAACACAAATCAAAGAAGAACAAACAGATGAAGATGATGTGTTTTATTCAGGTGTGTTTTACCGCAATAACAGAAATAAGGAGGAAAGCTCAGAACCAACTGAAATGGAGGCGAAACGCCATCATTTCACGACTGGTGAAGAATCTGTGAGCTGCTTGAACACTGAGAAGAATTTCCCTCAAAACAAATCTCAAATCACAACAAGCAAAAATTCTCATATGTGCCCTCAGTGTAAAAAGATCTTCACAAGAAAATCCAATCTTAAAGAACACATGAGCGTTCACACTGGAGAAGAACTTCATACATGTGATCAGTGTGGAAAGAGCTTTACGTGGGCACAGAGTTTGAGAGATCATCTTCTCCATCATTCTGGTGTGAGATCATTTCAGTGTGAACAGTGCAGTAATACTTTCATTACTGCAGTTGACTTGGAGATACACATGAAGACTCATACAGACATACAGATGTGAAGTCTCATGTCAGTCCCATCTGTGGAAAGGTCTTCTCACAACCCTCCAAATTTAAACATCACCAGAAAACCACAAACACAGGTGTTGCATCTCATATGTGCATGCTGTGTAGGCAAACCTTATCTACATCTAACCAATTAAAATGCTGCCGCAATACTGGACAGAAATCTTACTCGTGCTCCTCAGGTGGACCAAGTTTTTGAAAATCAAGATGTCTTGAGATTCATATGAAGTGTTGCAAAGTTCATCCACATGAAACCGTTCCGTTCAGACCTGAAGATCCCTGAGATCATCTGCAGTAAGTGAAGTTTGTACATGCTTGACAAGTACAGAAACATGTTGTAGGAGTCTTATTTTGGCAATAGTATTTAATCATTGATGTATTGAGGTGCTGGGCAACCAGAGGCCAATGAATAAGAGGTTTGTGCAGTTTTGGGATGTTGTAAATTTTCTGTATATTGAATTTAAGGAGTTTAATTTGAGTCATTCATAAACAAGTGAACTAGATCTTCATAAGCTAAGCTGTATATGGTTTATGTGAAAATATGTTTGTAAAATTCCTTGTGTTTTCTGCTGTTTTGTTGCACTGTTGAGATTAAATGCACTTAAACTCATTTCTAATGTTGTGGTTTCCTTTTTCCCAATTTGAAGAAACACTCTTGAGTCAGGTTTTGATGCCAAAAGAACCCTCTATATAGAGGAACTGTCTGCCTAGTTGGGGAAAAGCCTTTATAGGGGTCTTCTTACGCACACATGTCAGATTTAATTGGAGTTACCAATTATAATTTGAAACCGATGTTGTTCTTTACAAGGGTCGCACGAGTGGGACTCTTACAGCAATAAAGACTTTACTATGATGGTATGCTTGCACAGTGAAATGTAGTCTAGAACTATAATGGTGGCTAAGTTTGTACATGTTTCTTTTATTTTGGTTAATAAAATCTTCACTAACAGTCAAAAAATGCTTGTTATAAGTTTATATAATTTTGTCCATATTTAATAAAATTAACAGAATTAAAACATTTTGTGTTTCTTTACTTTAGGTCTTCGTTTCTCATCTAGATCTGTCAGAACTGGTGTGTAATGTGGTTGTAACTGCTTGAATGTGCCGCTTACAATTGTCAATATTGACTTATTAAAACTAATGACAAAAGTAAAACATTAAAAAGAGTAAACTATAGAGATAAGTGGGTTATTGTAAACCACTGTTGTCATGCAGTCGCTGCGTCTAGGTGGCGCAAGCGCACCGCGTGTCACAGAAAAACAGCAGCACGTGAACCTCAGCCAGCTCTTGAGATTCTGTGGATGGATCTGAGATAAACACCTGATAATTGTGGCAGAAATAGGTTAATAAAAATGAACAAGCTTTATTGACACACGCTAAACAACTGTCAAGACGACACTGTATAGGTGTTGGAGTCATATACTGGATTATTAGATCATCTGTGCACATATGTTTGTTGACCCAAGCAATAAAGTTCTACCTTTTGGCACTTTTGCACCTGGTTTTCTTCCTACATTAATGCACAACACTTTTAACTTTTATTAAAAAAAACAATGTCATTAATATTTATAAAAATGAACAGAACCATAACATCTTGTGTCGCAACAGTTTCTTAACATGCCATAGAAAAAAAGCACCGCGTCGTCCTCCAGTCCAGCAGGTGACGCAAACGCAGCAGGCGTCACAGAAAACAGCACGTGAGAGCTCACTGTTGTTTTCTAATCTTTTATGTGATTCATAGTTGTTTTCCTCGCTTTATGTAATGTTATTGTTTTTACCGGACGCTTTAAAATCGTGAGGTGATATGTTTTAGTCAGGAAAGTTTTGTCTTGATTTATCAAAGCTCCTCTGAGTTTTGCGGTGTGTTCAGATGTCCATCATGATGGTGCAGGTGGATGTGATGTGCTGTAAATCAGTAGGAACTGATCTGTCTATGCTGGATATTGATGATTTAATGACAGAAATCTGTCAGCTGAAGAAAGAGGTGAAGTTACTGGAGACAAAACTCAGAGAGAGAGACGAACTCAACAGAAAGGTTTCTACACATTAAACATTCATTTCATCTTTTATATCAATGACTGTCTGTCTGTTAAATGTAAACATGTACATTGTTTTATGTGCAGTAGCCACACATGTTTTGAAGTGTGGATGAGCATTTGAACCCTTTTGTTTGCTGGTCTTTTACTGTTGAGTAGTTCACCCAAAAACTTCTGTCATCATTTTCTGACCCTCAGTCTGTTTCATGATATCTAGAAATGTAACATTGGTCTTTATAATAGTTCTGAATGTTTTTCTGTGTTTGTTATTTTCAGGATGTATGTGGTGTTTCTCTCTGTGACGTCACGGATCAAACATCTCCAGATCTTCTGCTTTCTGTCTGTAATGAAGAGCAGAAGACGTCAGTGAAGCTGCTGGACTGTGAGATGAAGCTGAAAACACAAATCAAAGAAGAACAAACAGATGAAGATGATGTGTTTTATTCAGGTCTGTATCTTCACTTCATGTGTTAACAGTAATGACATAAAGACACAAACACTATTGTTAGTTTCAGAAGTGCCCTATTGCTCATAATGATTTTCTCTGTTCATTTAGACCTGATGAAGGTGAAGGAGGAAAGTTCAGAACTGAATGAAGTGGAGGAGAAACATCATCATCTCATAACTGGAGAAGAATCTGTGAGCTGCTTGAAGACTGAAAACGATTGCTCACAAAACAATGAGAATTTAGCAACAGACAAAAATTCTCATATTTGCCCTCAGTGTAAAAAGATCTTCACATGCAAATCCAATCTTAAAGCGCACATGAGAATTCACTCTGGAGAAAAACCCTACAGATGTGATCAGTGTGGATTAACCTTCAGTCGTGAATATAACCTTAACAGACACATGAAAATTCACACTCGAGAAAGATCTTACAAATGTGACCAGTGTGGAAAGATCTTCAGTCGTGAAGACCACCTTAATGAGCACATGAGAGTTCACACTGGAGAAAAACTTAATACATGTGATCAGTGTGGAAAGAGCTTCAGTCGTAAATTTACTCTTTCTGAACACATGAGAGTTCACACTGGAGAAAAGCTGTACAGATGTGATCAGTGTGGAAAGAGCTTTACGTGGGCACGGACCCTGCGAGATCATCTTCTCTATCATTCTGGTGTGAGATCATTTCAGTGTAAACAGTGTAATAAATCGTTCTTTTCTGTATATAAACTGAAGATACACATGAAGACTCATACAGATGTAAAGTCTCATGTCAGTCCCATCTGTGGAAAGGCCTTCTCAAAACCCTCCAAATTTAAAGATCACAAGAAAACAGCAAACACAGGTGTTGCATCTCAAAAACCTGGACAAACCTTTACAACAAAAGAGAAATCTTACCGGTGCTCCTCATGTGGACAGAGCTTCAGAGAATCGGGATGTCTTAAGATTCATATGAAGAAGTGTTGCAAAGTTCATCCTCAGAGAATTGTTCAGACCAGAAGATCCCTGAGATTATCTGCTGTAACTTGTTAAAATTACTTGAAAAGTTTGTTCTTGTTTGACAAATCAAACATTTAGAAAACATCATTGTAATAATTCAGCAACACTGACTTGTTGACACATGTAACCAAAATAAGACATTTAAAAGTGGTTCAACCTTTATAGTAAACAACTGTTGTTAAGCAGTTTTACTATATACAAGAACGTAGATGTGTATAGTTTCAGGATGTATGTGGTGTTTCTCTCTGTGACGTCACTGATAAAACATCTCCAGATCTTCTGCTTTCTGTCTGTAGTGTTGGTTCAATGTAAGTTATATACAAACTAATGAATCCTTAATTAATCTTACCACTGCTCCTCAGATGGACTGACAGAGTTTTAGAGAATTACACAAATGACTGAAATTCATATGAAGAAGTGTTGTTAAGTTCCTCAGAGAACAGTTCAGATCAGAAGATCATCAGCAGTAACTTGCTTAAACAATTGAAATTGAAGAAAACTGACCCTGACACACACACTCTCAACCAGTAGGTGGCGGTAGTGCACTTATAAATTCAATGACAACCACCATTAAAAAATCTAGAAGAAGGCGGCGGGACGTGATTGGCTGGATGGTAATTTCCAGTCTTAGCTGCCTGTATCTATCTATAGCCACAACCGGAGAAGAAGTATATCGCTGCTGATTTCTTTTTTAACAGTAGTAAGTGTGGGTTTTTAATCCATTGTGTTTGTTTTCTCGCTTACTGTAACAACTTAACTTACTTGCTGTTTTTCGCCGGACGTTTTAAAATCCTGATATGATATTAATGTTATTACACTGAGTTACTGTAGTCTTTTTCTTGATGTAATAAAGCAGCTCTCGTGTAAAATTATATTGAGATGTAGTTGTTGCCCGTCTGAGTGTTTATGTTTTCTTTAAATTAATTACTGTACAGTAAATATTATCAGAGCAAACTTGTTTACGTTACATTATAAACAAACGCTGGTCCAGAAGAACTAACAAACAAAGATAGTTCATCAAACTTTTAAACGAATATCTTAAAGATATAGATAGTTATATGTAATTTGATATAGTTATAATGCAAGATTCAAAGATATAAAATAAACTGAAACCGTAAGTCCCTCTGAACCCGTGTTTGCATCTCGCAAACATCAATCGCCACTTGTTTACAATGTAATAATAATCATTCCCTTGTTGTTTTATTCGGAAAAATCTCTTTGCATTTGAACCCTTTCAGTGTTGAGTTACTCACCCACAAATAAAACTTCTGTCATCATTTTCTCATCCAGTTTTGTACCTGTGTGACATTTTGAATTAAACAAAAGAAAATATTCTGTTTATTATAACTGAGTTAATAAATGTGTTTAAGCTGTGAATTTAATTCTCTGTTGTGATGTTGTTTTCAGGATGTTTGTGGTGTCTGTGAGATGAAGCTGAAAACACAAATCAAAGAAGAACAAACAGATGAAGATGATGTGATTTATTCAGGTGTGTATCTTCACTTCATGTGTTAACAGTAATGACATAAAGACACAAACACTATTGTTATAGTTTCAGAAGTGCGCTATTGCTCATAATGATTTTCTCTGTCTATTTTAGACCTGATGAAGGTGAAGGAGGAAAGTTCAGAACTGAATGAAGTGGAGGAGAAACATCATCATCTCATAACTGGAGAAGAATCTGTGAGCTGCTTGAAGACTGAAAACAATTGCTCACAAAACAATGAGAATTTAGCAACAGACAAAAATTCTCATATTTGCCCTCAGTGTAAAAAGATCTTCACATGCAAATCCAATCTTAAAGCGCACATGAGAATTCACTCTGGAGAAAAACCCTACAGATGTGATCAGTGTGGATTAACCTTCAGTCGTGAATATAACCTTAACAGACACATGAAAATTCATACTGGAGAAAAATCTAACAAATGTGACCAGTGTGGAAAGATCTTCACGTGTAAATCCAATCTTAATGCGCACATGAAAATTCACACAGAAAAACGGCCTTATTCATGTGATCAGTGTGGATTAACCTTCAGTCGTGAATATAACCTTAACAGACACATGAAAATTCACACTGGAGAAAAATCGTACAAATGTGATCAGTGTGGAAAGATCTTCAGTCGTGAAGACCACCTTAATGCGCACATGAGACTTCACACTGGAGAAAAACTTCATACATGTGATCAGTGTGGAAAGAGCTTCAGTCGTAAATTTGCTCTTTCTGAACACATGAGAGTTCACACTGGAGAAAAGCTGTACAGATGTGATCAGTGTGGAAAGATCTTGACATGTAAATCTAATCTTAATGCGCACATGAGAGTTCACACTGGAGAAAAGCTGTACACATGTGATCAGTGTGGAAAGAGCTTTACGTGGGCACGGACTCTGCGAGATCATCTTCTCTATCATTCTGGTGTGAGATCATTTCAGTGTAAACAGTGTAATAAATCATTCTCAACTGTATATAAACTGAAGATACACATGAAGACTCATACAGATGTAAAGTCTCATGTCAGTTCCATCTGTGGAAAGGTCTTCTCACAACTTCCAAATTTAAAGATCACAAGAAAAAAAACACACACAGGTGTTGCATCTCTTAAGTGCTCGGTGTGTGAGAAAACCTTTCCAACATCTAACCAATTCAAACAGCACCACAAATTTCATACTGGACAGAAATCTTACTCAAGTCGACAAAGTTTTTGAAAGTCAAGACATGTTGAGATTCACATGAATGTTGCAAAGTTCATCCACATGAGACCTGAAGATCCCTGAGACCTTTGTCCTTGTTTGACAAGTAAAACATTCAGAGAACATCAGTGTAATAATTCAGCAAAAATATTTTGTAGTAATGTTATTTCAGCAATAGTAGTATTTTATCATTGATGTATTTTCTCCCCACTGCTCTTCTCACTCTACACAAATGAATGCACCTCTACAGACCCTTCTGTCAAATTCCTGAAGCTTGCAGATGACACCACAGTCATTGGCCTTATCCAAGACGACGATGAATCTGCTTACAGAAGGGAGTTAGTTCTAGAGCTGAATGCATCCAAGACAGTGGAGATGATCATAGACTTCAGAAGGAACCCTTCTTCATCCCCTCACCATTCTGGACAGCACTGTGGCTAGGTTTTTTTTGCAGTTACAAAGTTTGTAAATAAAATGTACTTTTTAAAATCTACAGAGCTGCTAAGAGCGTCTTTTATTAAGAATTGGGGAGAAATCCTAGGCTAAAAGAAAAGGCATGATGTGGATGATGTCATCATGCTTATAGTGGATGGGTCTCTGTCAGTGATTTAATCATAAAAATATTGGAGAACGTGATGTCATGTTGTCATTATTTAAACAAGTCTATGCAAATATTGCATCTTTAGGAAGTAATCTTAATATTTTATCAACATTTTGAGTTCATTGAATCAGTAAGTTCCTGAACAGACTTGAATAACTTTTTTAAAAGTGTTGGGCAACCAGAGGCCAAAGGCTTGTGCAGTTTTGTAAACATTCTTCAAAATATCACCTTTTGTGGGGTCACAAAAGTCATATGGGATTTAAATAACAAGAGTAAATAATGATAGAATTTTCATTTTTGAGTGAACTGGCCCTTTAATGGCATTATGAGAGTGTATGCAAACATAGGAATTAGGAAGCTAGCGCTGCAGGCTAGTGTTGTGTCTATAAATATAAAAATAAACAAAACCTATAACAAAACAAAAACATCTGTAGTGTAGTTTGAGCTGCTCTCCTTCACAAAAACAGTATCAATAAAACAGGCCGGTCACATGACCAAAAAGCTGATCCTGATTGGTCATCTTGTGTGCATTCAATGTGCTGATTGGCTCGCAGAAATTATAATTTTGTAAAAGAGTGCGTACGTGCGATTCATAGAACGAACGTACGCACAGAAAACGTGTGTACGTCTCTCTTTCAGATGTGAAATCTATACATCGCTAAACCGTTTAAAATCTCCGCCTTTTTATTGTTGTCTAATTAATATCATTGACGTATAAAACAGCACCTCTCACGTCCAAATACTTTACGAGCGGCAAGAATGGCTTATATTTCCAAAAACCTGCAGCACTCGGACAAGCGAAAGTTCGCACGTTTGCTCGGACCCTGACGTGACGCTGAGCACTTTTAAAGACCGTTTTTATAAATACGAACGTTTTCGTGGATTTTTGCGTACGCACAAGCTACGACCAAATACGCACGCTTTATAAATGAGGCCCCTTGAGATTCACAGAAAGAAGTGCTGCAAAGTTCATAAACCGTTCAGATCAGATCATCTCTGAGATCTTAAGCAGTAACTTGTTAAATGACTAGTGATGGAAGTTTGTCTTTGTATGACATAAAAAAATAAAAAACTCTGAAATGGTTGATGTAATCATTCAACACAAACGTTTTGTATGTTATTCAGCTGTTCATATGTTCAAGTTTTTATTAAAATGTTCAATATGGTCAATATATAAAAGGTTTGTGTAGTTTTGGGATTTTGTAAAGTGTACAGCTCATCTGATTTACAGTCTGAAATCAAACCTGTTATTACACAATGAGACACATTACGAATTGGATCCAAATATTTAAATATTAAAAGTTTAATTTGAGGCATTCAGAAGCAAGTTTTGAGTGAGCAGTTCATAACATTTTTTATGATTCTTGGAATTTTTTATATGTAAATGCAAATACTTATGTAGGAATTCTCTACTGTAAATGTTTTGCTTGCGTTTCATTCAGTTGTTTTGTCTATAAGGGGCACAACCAACAAAAAACCTGTTAGCTTTACACAACCTCACAAACCTGATCTCATGTTCTCTTTACTGCTCTTATTCTGTATGTTTCTGAATTTTCACCTTCAGTCTGAAAATGAGCGACGTCTGGTTGTTCCATCACAACGAAGCACCAAATCTCTTACAAAAACCTTTACATGTTCGGTTCCTCTGTGGTGTACCACAGCCTCCTTCACAACTTCCAAAAACCAACTCCAAACATTCCTGTTCCGCATTTATCTGACTAACCAAAAACTGTCGGTGTTTTGTCTAACAAAAAATAAAGTCTTTCATGTTGTTCATTTTCTCCCTTGCTCTTCCTAGTAACATGGCTAAGTTGTAAACTAAAGCTACTGTTTAGCGTGTTGACAAAATGTTTTATGCTCTCTTACTTGTAAGTCACTTTGGATGCCGAATGAATAAATGTAAATGTATGATCTAAAATTTCTTGTAAGTTGCTTCCGTCATTGCGAGTCACTTGCTTCATTCTTGAATGAATCAGCATTTCATTCAGTGAATCAGTAAACATTAAAGACATTTAAAAGAAGCCTCATCATTTCAGTTACATTAAAATAGTAGTATAGAAGTATTAAAGTCCTTCCTTAATGTTACATTAATTGTGTTTTAAAATGGTGAAGGAGATTATTTCATGTTATGCAAAACATTTTTAACTATATTGACAACAGTCGAAGCTCATTTGGCTTTTCCACTAAATGTGCCAATTGAAGAAATTATAAACAAAATATTACCAAGAGAATGAGTTTATTCTTCGTGACGCAAACAAAAATAAATCCATAGATCCATGATGGATGTTGCAGAATATAAGCTGATTCTTCTTATCTGTGTATTGAAATATTCACAGAACATAATGAAAACCTTTTTCCCAAAAAACCCTAAAAGAAATTCAATATTCTTAAACTATAAAAATGGTCGTTCTGAAATGAATCGACTACAGTGTTTGGCCACAGTTAGTTCTATACTTCATGGACTACATCTCTCTGATTCACTCCCAGTGACCATAAAACAACCTTGAAAACAAAGATAATGGACTTAATTTTGTATCAATGTTAAACTGGTTATTCCCAACGTCGATTCAACATTAAAACTGTCTGAAAATGGGATGATACTATATTGTTTTCACAAATATCAGGTTTATAACAAAATATACACCAGCTAATAATCTGTGTCTGACGTCTCGTGATATCATGAACTCAGTCTGTAACGGTGACTTTGTTTAAAATTTAATTCTCACGTTCAGTCGTTTCCAAAACCACAAACGCAAAGTTATGAAAGCCGTAAAACGAAATATCTACGGATATAACACAAAGCAAAGGCCGATCCTTTTTCACAACAACTTCACTCAAAGGAAAACTTTCACACGTTCAATCACATCTCATTCAAATTGACTGACGAGTTTGATGGCGTCGAGGTCTCGCTCCTGCAGGAAAATCCCTAAGAAACCAAAAGAGAGAGTTTGGCTGGTGGCATCAGAATCTGGCTTGGCTCCTGAATGTTTTGAAGCGGTTCTGATCTTTCTGAAGTCTCAGATCTTGGAGGGATTTTGAGTCTTAGAGGACCGGTGCTTGTCAGATGTTCAGTCAGTGGAAAAGAGATCTCCTGCGGACGGGAGCGGGGCGAGACCACCGGTCACATTAGGTAGGAGAGACAGGTCTGGAAGACTCTGGATGTGGGATTTGAGTTCCTTGCGCACTTGTGTGACCCGAGCGAGTTTCTGCTTGTATTCCTGCAATAGAAATTAAACAATGAAGGCACGAATCAATCGCTCGACGTGACCTGATCGCCATTGAATTACTCTTACCTCCAGTTTCTTCTCCCTCTCGCTGAGCGCTTCTTTCTGGCTTTGGATGTATTCTGTTAACATACGGGCTAGCTGCCGGCGGTCTTCTAACTCGGCCGCCAGACGTCCGTTATACTCGGCCAGCAGAAGGCACGCTTCATCCACCGTCTTCGAGAGTTTATCTGCTGCCTGTTTATCTGTCAAAAGAAGAAGAACTCGCGGTCTATTCTGGTGTTCAAATACCAACCCGTTCGTAGGACAAAAGCTCATTTTCTCATTCATTCTAAAACTTTTCTAGCCTGAATCACTCACACAAGTCAAATGAAAATGTTACCAGAACCTGATGTACATCTCCGCTGATCTGCTTAGTGAAGGACTCTCACTTTCTTATGTAAAACAAGACTCAACCCTACCTGTGATCTTCTCGAGGAGAGAGACGTCCTGCACTTCCTGCGGCAGGGAGGCGATCTTCTGTCTCACGGCTGCATCGCCGGACGCGGCGTTCTCGAGATCCTGAAGGGCTTTCACCAGTTCCTCTGTCTGTGGAGAGATTCCAGCAATAATCCCTTTTTTAATGCTAAAATCAGATTTTACGCACAGCCGGCTTCGGTTACATTTAACACGTCAGTATCGCATTCGTACCAGCTGAGGAGCAGCAGCATCGGTCTCTCGCGGAGAGTATTGACCCCTGTAATCATCATCTTCCTCCTCCTCTTCCTCTTGGATCTTCTGGTAGCTTCTCTTTAAGTTTTTCCTCTCATCTGTCACAAGAAAACACACAACTTTGATTTCAGTTGACAGGATTTGATCACTCCTCACATGTCATGTCATGTCTGCTGTTGTGATGCACTTTATTATTCCTATTTTCATGAGGTTCATCCTTTAAACAGTAGGCAGTGTGCTGACCTGCAGGCTTGCGTTTGGGGCTGTCCGAGTCCTCGATGGCCAGTTTCAGCTGCTGTATGAAGTCTGAACGGTAGAGGTTTCGCTCCTGCCATATATTCAACAGCCTCTCCATGGACCTCTTACAGTTGTCGTCTCCATCCCTGCCGGAGAAACCAGAGAGAACGTCAGGAATACATTTCAGAGATTCATTCTAGAGAGAACAGCAGACGTGAGAACGTGAGGGAGGTTTTACCTCGCCACATGTGAATAGGCATCAACCAACACGCCTTCAAAGTCTTTGGTGAACTCGGGACCCTTTTTCTTACTGTTCTGAATCACATCATTCGCCAAATAGAGAAACGTCAACTTCCTGTTGCTTTTAGCTGAAGAACACACACAACAAAACATCACGTCGTGGTTAAAAGAAATATGTGATATTGATGTCAAAATGAAACATTTTCATGTTTAAAAACAGACTGATGTAAAAACATAATTGTGCGAGCTTGTGATAGAAACCAGCAAGTAATGTGTGTGTCTCACCTTTCCTCAGCTCTCTGTGCCACACTTTCACGATGAGCGACGAGTGTTTGCGATGGTGGATGATCCACAGCGAGAGAGTCTGAACGCTCTGCTGCGAGTTACTCAACTCCGAGAGCTTCTTCTCCAGAGCAGACTCCGAGAAAGACGACATCTCCCCAAAACCCCTGAGAAAACACAAAATCAGACTTGAGAAACTTTAGGAGTGTTTAATATTCATGATCATATAGCCGACAGTAAACAGAAGCATGTGGCCAGATCACATAACAACACATCTACTTTTCATCAAATCAAAATAGATGAAAATTATGACCTTAAATAATGATGTTAAAAACTGGCCATACACACACCACATGCATTAAAGTAAATCATAGATCATATCCACCTATAATATAATGAAATGAATTACAACAGAACACACAAAATCAAGTAAAAAATGTAACATAAATATATACAATTGTCAAGCATGTTTACAAAATGTATGCACATTATGCACATACAAATGAGACATATGTCCAAAAATGTGTTAAATACAGAACTACATGGTCCAGAGTGTGAAATGTACATTGCACATGGTAACTTTCAACAAAAACAAAACTACACGTTTTCATATATTACAGGTACACTGTACAGTAAAACTTTATTTAAATCACAATAATGCAACATATCTGCAACATGCAATGAACAAAGTCATCATAAGCAAACAAAGTCAAACAAATAAACACTACACAACATATACATTGACTTAAGGGGAAGCTGATTGTTACCTGTCAGCAGTTTCGGACGCTTAATCTGGATTTAACTCTACAACACTAAACACGCCGGAAACACTCTGATGTGATGTCACCGCTAACCGGAAGCGCACCGCAGCTCGAGATAGCAACAGATCGGGTCAGTGTGTTGTATACTCGCGTGTTTATTTCTCGAAACTTGTGCAGGTTGTGTGAAATGAACACGATGGGATCCGCTGGAAGTTATGGCTGATAAACAAACGAGCGTCGCGCCGCGTGACGTCATCGGGACGCGCGGGAGAGAGCGGTCGACGTGCGCAGCCCTCACCGCGCAGCACTACACACTACACTGCGTGATCTCAAGTCATGTGTGGTTTTTTTTTTAGAAGAATTGTCATTGAATGAAATGAAGAGTTTAGTGTCTCTGTGAGTTTGGATCTGTAACTTATATCTGTTATCTGCTGATGATCATGACGCTGTTGTTGGATTGAACCAATCCGAGTAAGTGTTACTATTACATCATATACATTTGCTATTTATTTAAACTCACCGAATGACTATAAAAGAACCTACCTTACTTTAATAAACAATACAAATCCGTATGGTTTTTATTACAAATATCATTTTGTACCACGATGAACTGTTTACCATTAAAACCAGTACAAGATTCCTTTCTGGAGTGTGTTTGGGTTTTATTCCAGTAGAATTTAATGGTGTCCTGTTGGTTCCCATCTGCCAACATCCCTGCTGAAAAACAATAGAAACCGTTAAAAAAGTTGTAATGGTTTTGATGGTTTTTAAAGGGAATTGTATTGGTTTTAATGGAAACTATAATGGTGTCTACTGGTATGTGATGGATTCTATTGGTCGGATGTATAGGCAGTTGAGACCATCAGAGACCGTTATAGTTTCGTTTTCGTTTTTTTCGTTTTATTTGTTTGTTGATTGCAATATGTCACATGCAAAATACCATAAACAGACCCAACACATTACCAGTAGAGACCATTAAAGTCTCCATTAAAACCAATACAGTTGCTATGATCATTAAATATTAAAATTCAAATAGAATCTGGTGATTTTCAGCAGGGTTTATTTTTGTTACATGCAATTCTTTTGTAATTGGTTTAAATTCTCATGTGTGCATTGTACAAATATATATCTTACACATGTATCTATAATCTCCTTTACAGACCTCATAATAACACGCATGGAGAATGGCTAAACATCAGATCGACGACCCCAAAATTGCATTCGCATATCTCCGCCCATCATGCGTGCTTCTCACCAAAGAACCCACCGTCACTAACGTAAAGACCCTCAGCGGTCATCTTCGCGACGTGAGCGATGGAGCCCTCCAGCAACTCCAGGACTACATCCTATTCCCGCTCAGATTCGTCCTCAAAACCCCCGGTCCCAAGCGTGAGGCTCTCATCCAGGCGGTCATGGAAGCCACGTCTTACGTCCTGGAGAACACTTGCGTTCAGCGTTGGGAATCTCTGCGGGATCTGTTCTCCGAGCTGTGCCTTTGTCTCTGTTTCCCAAAAGACCCGGGCAAGCCGGCCGCAACCTCAGAGGAACTGAAGCTCGCCGTCCTCGGGTGCCTGGACGCCCTCCTGCATTCTGCATACGGAGATATTGTCTTCAAGCTTTATGAGTCGAGCATGTTACCTGGACTCGGAGCGGCCGTGTCATTGCTTCTTGCGATCGCAGAACAGGAGAAAGCTAGAGCTGTCCAGACGGCTTCTCTTAAATGTCTCTTGTCTCTGTTCCAGCAGTGCGACTGTACACAAGATCACGCTGAGCCGGGACAGAACCAGAGGGATCTGCTGGGTCGAGCCATAGCTACGTTTCTGCCTGGCATCTGTCGTGCCCTGAGTCAAGTGACTGGCGGAGACGTCAGACAAGGGCATGCGGTGACGGTGAAGGCTATGAGAGTTTGGTACCGATCGGTCGCTTTGGTAATGGCTGATGAACACTTTGGGAACGCTGATGATGTATCCGGCGGTGAGTTGGGGAGGATCGGCGAACTCATTGTTAAGAGGACTCCATCCTGGCGCAAGAGCACATCCCAACGCCTTTCAGTTGTCCTGCAGAAGATTATTTCGTGCACTTCAGCACATTCGCACTGGAAAGTAAGACTGGAGTTAGTCAATCTATCTCACGTCCTCCTCTCACACTGCAGCCGGTCTTTGGGAGAATGTGCCGGCCCTCTTTTGGAAGCGTTGGTGGGTGCTATCAACGATGAGGAGTTTGAAGTTAAAAACAGATGTGATGTTGTGTTGCGTGAAGTTGCACAGAGAAGCCAAGCCGACGGCGGGCAGGACTTCACCGGCGTTCTCTCCGATAACCTTCACAACCTGGTGTCGTCTCTTCCTCGTCTCATGAGAACAACCGACGATCAACGCAAGCTCTTCACGCTCAACGTGTTTCTGGGGTACCTCCAGATTCTCGGACCCAAAGTGGATGCGGTACTTACATCAGCGGTTCATCTAGAGCGCATCTCTAAAGCGCTGATGCAAGTATTGGAGCTGGATGTAACGGATGTGAAGATCATCGAGGACAGAACTCGAACTCCTTCAACAGACCTCGGACCTGACGTGCACCGCTTACAGCCGCAGAAGAAATATTTTCTGTACTTCACAGATGACAAGATATTCTCAGTGCTCAGAAACATCTGTCGGATGTTGGGGTATTATGGGAACCTCTACCTTCTTGTCGACCGCTTCATGGAACTGTATAAGGAGTCTTCTGTTTACAGAAAACAGGCCGCTTTGGTTGTCAACGAGATCATCTTGGGTGCGGCGGGCATCGGCATGAAGATAAACGGTTCGGAGTGTTCAAGAACAAATCGAGAGGAAATCAAATCTTCAGTCGCGTCCGTCATTGAAGAGTACATCAGTTTTAATAACTGGCATCTCCCCACAGTGTCACGGGACTTTGATGATGAAACTCAAGGTACACTTGAGTCTCCAGTCTTTAATAAAAAACCTTTTCATGTACTTCCAGCCTCCAGAAGCCCCACAATCCACCAGCTGAACAGCAACATCTGGCAGATCTCCATCCAGCTGGAGGGCATCGGTGGTTTCGCTTCGGCCCTAGGCCTTGATTTCCGTCTGCTTCTTATGACGTCGCTCTACCCCGTACTGGAGAAAGCCGGCGATGAGTCGCTTCTCATCAGCCAATCGGCTTTCAGCGCCATGTGTGACATCTGCGAGGCATGCGGTTACAGTTCGCCCAAGGAGCTGGTGATTCAAAACTCAGATTACCTTCTGAATGATGTTTCTCTGAACTTGGCCCGACCCAGCGTTCACCCGCACGCTCCCAGAGTTCTGGCGGTGATGTTCACTCACTCGGATGCGAGTCTGCTGCCTCTGGTGGCTGATGTGGTGCAGGACGTGTTGGCGGCTCTTGATCTCAGTTATGATCAGAAGACGCCGCAGTTCTGCGCTGTGCTGCATTCACTCGTGAAGGCCCTCGGTGAGCATTACTGACTGAACTAATACACATAGAATTGTTTTATTAGATTCTGTTGCATATCATTTTTAAGTGTTTTCTCTTATAATTGTCATAAAAACATATGTATGCTAAAAGTGCTTCTGTTACCTGCAGTGAGGTGGTTTCCCACCAGTACTGGACACCAGAAGCACAACAGCACAGAGACTCGAGGTGAAGACTGTGTGAACCTGAAGACATTTCTCTTGAATTATAAGAAACAGAAGGAGATGGCAGAAGGCATTGGGGTAGAGGAGGAAGATCCTGCTGATCTAGGTTTGTAATTCTGGATATGGACATTAATAATATTAATACAAGTTATGCAGGTTTTCATCTAAAGACTATTTTGATTCAGGACAGTAACTTGTTTATGACCTCATGTCTTAGCGACCACCCAGGACATCCTAGAAATGCCACAACCACAGCAACTAAAAAGCCACAATCCAGTACACCAAAGCACCTATTTAGCAACATGGTAGCAACCATGCAGAGCACCAAAGCAAGTCAATAACCAGGGAAACATTACAGTAGTCGTTCCCGTTAAACAGTAAAGCGACAAATAATAAATGAAATATGAAAAACCTTTTGTATTTATCCACAGATGTCCGTCCCTCAACACCTGATGAAGACGTGGACGGCCCTGCTGTGAAAGAAGAACTTCCTCTTCACATTCAGATTGCAAAAGACGTCACGGAGCGATGTGTCCACCTGCTCTCCGACTCCAGCCTGAGAACACGACTCAAGGTTTGAGAACTTGTGTGCGTTCTGTTAACTTTACTGGGAGATGGCGTTGAATTGTTTCTCTTGAAGTGTGTGTGGAATACAATGTGTTGTTGCAGGTGTTGGACATTCTGGAGTTGTGTGTGTGTGTTTTATGTGAGAAAGAGAATGAGCTTCTTCCCATGGTGCACCGGTGCTGGCCCGCTCTTCTCCACCGTCTGACCAGCGACGATCCTCTTGCCATCCCACGAGCCTTTGGGGTGAGATGAGCGCCTCTCTCTCTGTCCTCCTGTGTGTGTGTGTGTGTGTGTGTGTGTGTGTCTCTCTCACTTTCTCTCTCTGTGTGTGTGTGTGTGTGTGTCTCTCTCTCACTTTCTCTCTGTGTGTGTGTGTGTGTGTGTGTGTGTGTGTGTCTCTCTCTCACTTTCTCTCTCTGTGTGTGTGTGTGTGTGTCTCTCTCACTTTCTCTCTGTGTGTGTGTGTGTGTGTGTGTGTGTGTGTCTCTCTCTCACTTTCTCTCTCTGTGTGTGTGTGTGTGTGTGTGTGTGTCTCTCTCTCACTTTCTCTCTCTCTGTGTGTGTGTGTCTCTCTCACTTTCTCTCTCTGTGTGTGTGTGTGTGTGTGTGTCTCTCTCACTTTCTCTCTCTCTGTGTGTGTGTGTGTGTGTCTCTCTCTCACTTTCTCTCTGTGTGTGTGTGTGTGTGTCTCTCTCTCACTTTCTCTCTCTCTCTCTGTGTGTGTGTGTGTGTCTCTCTCACTTTCTCTCTGTGTGTGTGTGTGTGTGTGTGTGTGTGTGTCTCTCTCTCACTTTCTCTCTCTCTGTGTGTGTGTGTGTGTGTGTGTCTCTCTCACTTTCTCTCTCTGTGTGTGTGTGTGTGTGTGTGTGTGTGTGTGTGTGTGTCTCTCTCTCACTTTCTCTCTCTGTGTGTGTGTTTGTACAGGTGCTGTGTGTTCTGGGCGAGTCGTGTGGAGATTTCCTCAGGAAGCGGGTGTCTCAGGAGGTTCTCCCCCGGCTCGCCTCCAGTCTGATGAAGCAGGCGGAGATCAGCGGTCGATCCGGTCCTGTCTACACACACACACTGGCATATAAACTACAGCTGGCTGTGCTGCAGGGTCTCGGGCCGCTGTGTGTCAAACTCAACCTCAGTGAGTCTGAACATCTCTCTATACTGAGTAGTGCTGTGACAATAAACATGGCAATGTCTATTAAAATAGTATCACACTTATTGCCATTGCCAGTATATTTTGCAGTATGTTATTGTGAGCACTAGATGGCACACTGGTAACACTGCTGCAGTAAACGCACATAAACCCCTGAAGATCCACACGTGTTTCCATGAACGAGAATTATGCAGCGAACAAAAACTGCTCAATTTAATCTTGAGCTTTTTTTAAAAGTAAGCACCATGTGTTTACATCACAGCTGTTTTAGCCATCATGACAGCATCTCTCATCTGTGCTGGACACCTGTCCACTGCTTTACTTACAAAAAAATACAAATTTCAAGAACTGAAACTTAAGATTTAGATCAAATGACTGCTAGTGTGTTTGGGACCTTAAAATATTACCCTTGGTTTAACCGCAATTGACCCAAAAACCTTGGTAAGCACAAATGAACCCTGGTTTATTATACAGTAGCAAAAGTGTCATCATGGTATTGTAGTCAAACTGTGGTATTAAACATGGTTACTATACTTTTACTATAATAAAACTATGGCTACACGCAGCTCATGCTTTCTTTTCTCCAACCGGCTCTAGTGTTGCATCTTTCACTGTAGTCACCTCTCTCTCTCTCTCTCTCTCTCTCTCTCTCTCTCTCTCTCTCTCTCTCTCTCTCTCTCTCTCTCTCTCTCTCTCTCTCTCTCTCTCTCTCTCTCTCTCTCTCTCTCTCTCTCTCTCTCTCTCTCTCTCGTCCCTCTGCACACTCCTTCATTTTTCTTGAGTAATGAGGCACTACATCATGCTGTTTAACTAATTAATGAGGATAATGCTGCCATGGAGACTATTAGAATATATTACAGCATCTGTGCTCATTACCATGCAGATGTACATTGTTTGCATTGTTCCAGTGAATTTGGAGTCGCAGGTTCTAAATACTCCAGAGAGATACAGGAACATTCACGAAAAAGAGAAATAGAAACGTTATCGGTCAAATTAAGGTAAACGTTGAGCTGTATAAATGTCATTACAGTAAAAAATTGTTTGTTTTAAAGACAGCTCACATACACACTTTACTACACATTTTGCAAAAAAAGCTTCAAATGTAAATTTCAGTTTTCATTTTCCAGGTACTTTATTGGCATGATTGCATGTTCTCATAATAATACTTATAATATTGCCAAAGCATTAAACATAAAACAAAAGAAATTAAATCATTATCAATTTCGAAAATCATTACTTTTTTGCATACTTCAATTTAGCATTAAAGGTCTGAGTATGTTGTAAGACTATAAAGTACTAAATATTGATTCTACAAACATCTTTGTGACATTTTTCTGCATTGCAAGTATTAATCTATACATTACGTTAAAATTTAATTAATTTCTGAATTCTATTTTTTTTACTTTCATTTGCAAAGACCCTAAAGTTCTCAGTTGTGTTTGTTTGCAGTGGAGGCCGACCTGGATCAAATCTCTGATGCCTGTTTTCCATACCTGAGCTGCCGGCAACCAATCAAACTGCAGGAGGCGTGTCTCAGGTAACCCAACCCATCCCAAAATATTTGTCGTCTTTCTTAAAATGTCTTTAAACTCCATTCACACTAATGATTCTCATATATAGATTGATATGTTTAGCATCAGGTTTGGAGTTTTTTTATTTTATTTAATTTTGGATGTTAAATATTTATGAATGTTTAAAGGAATGAGTTGATCTCAGATCTTGTATCTGCATCATTTTACTCTTCATTCCTCTAGTTCATTTAATAAATGATCACACCACAGGACCAGTTAATAGTACAAATATTCCATGTTGTCTCTCATTTATCTTGAGCTCATAAAAGCTACGTGACTAACAATTAAACGGGAATTGTCACAATGCTGTTTTTAATAGCATGTCAACTAGCATTAACTAACATTACGTGAACAGTTAACCAGTAATGTGTAACTGCATTACACATTAAACTCATACTACTGTCCTGTCTACATTTATATTTATGATGCTTTTATCCAAAGTGACTTCAGTATTTGTGTTCCCTGGGGATGGAACCCACGACCCTCCATCTGCTGATGCAATGCTCTGCAAACCCATAACCGCTCTGCTATTCTTCTGCATTAGCATGAATGAG
Source organism: Oreonectes daqikongensis (assembly GCA_026939265.1). Classification (NCBI taxonomy): domain Eukaryota; kingdom Metazoa; phylum Chordata; class Actinopteri; order Cypriniformes; family Nemacheilidae; genus Oreonectes; species Oreonectes daqikongensis. The sequence goes on from JAOTQM010000313.1 coordinate 13,484,144, forward strand.
GCTAATAGGTGTTTTTCTATTTCTGTTAATTCCTCCAGTGTTTTCCGGCACCTGATGGAGCTGGACGCTGATTTGTGCTGGTTCACTCTGAATGAGATCTTCTGTCCTGTATCGTACGAGGCCCCTCATCCACACCTGCTCCCCGTGACGCTGAGCGGATCCGACAAGCCGAGAAACGAATTCACGGACAACATCCTGATATTACTGCAGGAGTTTGATCCCCCGCATGACAAGACATGAGACGAGACGAGAGGGATTTAGAGGACAAATAACAGTTTCATGAGCTGTAAGACTGATGATGGATTTGATTAGATTGTACATGTCTGCCTCACACGGTTTATGTTCTTTACAACAGTTTGCCGTGGTAATGATCATTTCTGCCAAAATACAAGAATTAATGTACTTGGTTTTTTACAAAGGTAACATTAGTTCATTAGCTAATGCAAACCAATAATGAGCAATAGAGTTTTACAGCATTTCTTCAGATTTGTTCATGTTAGTTAATACAATTGCTCATAGATTGTTGTGCATTAGCTAATGTTAACATACTTTTGTTATTTTAATGTTGAAGGAATAGATTTACTGTGAAAGTATTGTCGAATGAAACCTTGTTGTAAAGTCGTCTTGTATATTTTCTTCAAACAGAAGATTTTTCATTTTATGATTATTTTCATGATACCAAATTACTAAAAGTGAGAACAAACATTAGGCTTACTGGTGTTTTGGAAGAAACTGTGGTTATCATGGTAAAGGGCTGCATCTGGGTGTACAAAATAAAGAATATATGTTCATTTATATTATTTTATAATAAAAAAGAAACATTTCTCAATGTCTTCCAAAGGTTTATCTTTTTGAATTCTCAGTTAAAGCACACACGATATTGGTCTCCCAGAAGAAAATGTTATTGCTCCTCTTTCATATCTCGGTAGATTCGAGTTCTCAGTTGTGTTTTATTAAAGTATCGACTTCGTCTCAGATGTGTCTCCTAAAATTGTTTAAGAAAAACAAATGAGACTGTAATTGTTGAAATGCATGAAGAGTATGTAATATTCTGCTCATATTGAGATCTTCAATAATATTGACTTGTCTGAGCTCACTTTGAGACATTGTTGAGTTTTCATCTGAAACTCTAAATTTCTGCCTCTTTCTCAGGAGAAATATCTGAGACACAGATGAGACTTAAGAAAAAGTTTCCATTTGCCATCCAGTTAATCGGACTTAAACTGATGTCCAGGAGAAATATTCGAGCTAGATCATCCTTGATTTTTGGGTTGGTTCTGTTGTGTGGTGGTGGTTTCTCTGACAGTGTAATAAATGCGTGGGCCTGTGTGAGTCGTATTAAAGCTGCCTCATATGCTTTGTGTTAGCGTGCTGTGTTATCTGCACTGTATTCTGCTATTTATCCTCCTGCCAGAACGCACACGGACGCTATTATTCACCGGGCCCGAGTGGCACGAGCAGCCGGTTAATGCAATTTCCCCTCGGTCGCTTCTGATAAGTGCGCCGGCGCCATTATGGAGTCAAACCGCTTGACATGAGCTTTGTTTGAGATTCACTGCTGTTTAGGATAACAACACGAGCGGCGGTGAAGAAATGATGAAGAATAGAGGTCATTTTCAAGGGCGTAAGAGCCATTTGTTATAACAGAAGGTGAAAAGCGATTTGGTCATGTTGGTCACGTAACATTGACTTTACCTTAAACGACTCACTTTTATTGCATTATATAGATATATATATATAATGCTCGTCAAAATTATTAGTTTTGTAGTTGAGTTAAGCCATTTCCACCCTTTTTTTTGTCGCTGTACCTTTAAGAGATCAACGTTTCCATTTAGTCATTTAGCAGACGTGTTTGACCTCTTATAATTTTGTGATGTCATGCCATGATTTCTGAGGTCATTTAATAAATGTTGAGGTTGGACAGCAGATGTCGTTTTAAGAATGTTGGAGTATCTACACAGTACATCAAGTTTATTTTTAAAGACAAGGGATCGTGTATTTACAGTACATCAAGTTGTATGATCAATGTACAATGTTTTTATTTCTTTGATAAAAGCATACATTGAGTGTGAAATCAGTTCTGTAGGATTACTGTAATATACACAATCTGTACATATATCACTCGAACCATAAAATCTAAATAAACCAGAAAGAAAGCTGTCATTAATACCATTAAACATACTGTGATTGCTTTAAAGATCTTTTTAAATGACGCATAAAAATCACGAAACGTAATATTGTTTGTGTGCTCCATTGATAAGACTAAAGCTGAATTAAATATTTGCAGAGAAACGTGGCACCTTTTAAATCACACTGTGACTCAGTCCCAACAAAAACCGTCAGACCGATGCCTCCTACATTACACATGTAAACAATGAGAGTAAATACAGCATGTCAATGTAATTGCTTTCATCTGATGAATAACATTTTACAATATTTGTCCTGCCATTTTTACTGTTTTTAAACTGTCAATAAATGGATCTGGGACATATTTTACCCCCCCCCCAAAAAAACTCTAAATTATATTTTGCATTACAACACAAGTTTAAAGTTTTTTTTCTGCATTTTGACATTAAAGCACATTTTCCAATTAATTTGTATTTTTCTAAAGACTAAATCAGGTATTACTATTTATAGTAATAAGAAGAATTTTGAGGGGAAATGTGCTTAAAACTACATTAACAAATCAGTGTTGAAAACTCTTGCCATGGCTTACAACGATTCACAAATGTAAGCTTATAATAATGATGCAATTTAGGTAACCTACATAACAGAGATGGCAATAGAAAGGCAAAAGTTTCAGACTGCAGTATTAATGAAAACATGTCACAATGCAAAAAACCCCGTCATCAACAGGCTTCATTGAGTTATGCAAAATGCATTTATTTATTCATTTTTTTTGCTAAATATATGGCACTGACATTTCTCAGTGAGTTTCATCCATCTGTCTACTGTATCAAAACCATAAATCCGCTAGAAATGACCAAAGAGTTTAAATCAACGGTCTGATTTGGTTGCTTTGCTTCTTAGCAAATATTAGAAAGATTTGTGACATGCACTCGCTGTTCTGAACAGACATCTAACTTTGTTTTATACACAAATATACATCTTGTGTTAAGGTTTAGGGGTTTGAAGAAATAAGGGAGGGTTGTGGGGAAGTGTGAGCGGAACTAAGAGCAGGATTTAAAGTGCACAGCTGTCCGTGCAGTCAGTGTTACTGTCATCAGTGGACCTCTTTCTGAGCTCTCGACCGGGTTTGTGGTGGCTGTGATGGGTGGACTGGTGTTTGTGGTGCTCAGACTGCAGAATTTCCTCTGGTGAAGTTGCTCCCTGCTGGGATGGAGGTGCAGCGTTCCCTTCGCCCTGCTCCACCTGCAGGTACGCCCGCACGCGATGGTGACGCTGTTTGCTGTCGTTAAAGTCGATAACACGACATTCATATGTGCCCTCGTCTGATGGCTTCACGTTGGACAGGCGCAGTTTGTGGGAGATGTTGCTACCGGCAACCTTCACCACCTACAGAGAACGGAGAGGAGATTCTTCAGCTGTAAGATGTTAAAAAAATGCTCCATCAGTGCATTAGATAACAAATAAGCCTCATGCGTTGATTTCACCCACTGAATATGCCAAATTAAACTGGACACCCGCTGATATGGGCAGAAACTGCAGTTAGCAGATCTCTAGTATGCAAAAATATGCATTTTATTTTAAGAAGGCATACATCAGATTTGCAACAGCCTTTGAAGCACATTAACACATCAAGAAAATAGGGAAATATTTTGGTAAAGCAACTTGAGTCACACATAAATAAACAATGCCTTACAGCTTTGTTTTTCTGCAGCAGCAGTTTTTGTTCATTTTTAACTACCTCATATTTTCATGTGCTGTGGGCTAAAATAAGGCCCAGAGGGAGACTGAGACCCCACTGCGGTTCCTTATGAGAGAAGCAGTGCAGATGCTGATGACCAGCATGAGGCAGCAGTGGATGCAGCGGTGAACAGCTGTAACATAAAGCGGTGACCTACAGCAAACATGCAGGGGTGGAGAGTTCAGCGACATGCAGGGGTGGAGAGCAGTGACATGCAGCGGTGGAGAGTTCAGCGACATGCAGGGGTGGAGAGCAGTGACATGCAGCGGTGGAGAGTTCAGCGACATGCAGGGGTGGAGAGAGCGACATGCAGGGGTGGAGAGCAGTGACATGCAGCGGTGGACAGCAGTGACATGCAGGGGTGGAGAGTTCAGCAACATGAGGTGTAGGAGAACAGTGACATGCAGGGGTGGAGAGTTCAGCAACATGCAGTGGTGGAGAGCAGTGACATGCAGGGGTGGAGAGCAGTGACATGCAGGGGTGGAGAGCAGTGACATGCAGCGGTGGAGAGTTCAGCGACATGAAGCGGTGGAGAGCAGTGACATGCAGGGGTGGAGAGCAGTGACATGCAGGGGTGGAGAGCAGTGACATGCAGCGGTGGAGAGTTCAGCGACATGAAGCGGTGGAGAGCAGTGACATGCAGGGGTGGAGAGCAGTGACATGCAGGGGTGGAGAGCAGTGACATGCAGGGGTGGAGAGCAGTGACATGCAGCGGTGGAGAGTTCAGCGACATGAAGCGGTGGAGAGCAGTGACATGCAGGGGTGGAGAGCAGTGACATGCAGGGGTGGAGAGCAGTGACATGCAGGGGTGGAGAGCAGTGACATGCAGGGGTGGAGAGTTCAGCAACATGAGGTGTAGGAGAACAGTGACATGCAGGGGTGGAGAGTTCAGCAACATGAGGTGTAGGAGAACAGTGACATGCAGGGGTGGAGAGTTCAGCAACATGAGGTGTAGGAGAACAGTGACATGCAGGGGTGGAGAGTTCAGCAACATGAGGTGTAGGAGAACAGTGACATGCAGGGGTGGAGAGTTCAGCAACATGAGGTGTAGGAGAACAGTGACATGCAGCGGTGGAGAGTTCAGCGACATGAAGCGGTGGAGAGCAGTGACATGCAGAGGTGGAGAGCAGCAACATGCAGGTGTGGAGAGCAGCGACATGCAGGGGTGGAGAGCAGTGACATGCAGCGGTGGAGAGTTCAGCGACATGCAGGGGTGGAGAGCAGTGACATGCAGCGGTGGAGAGTTCAGCGACATGCAGGGGTGGAGAGAGCGACATGCAGGGGTGGAGAGCAGTGACATGCAGCGGTGGACAGCAGTGACATGCAGGGGTGGAGAGTTCAGCAACATGAGGTGTAGGAGAACAGTGACATGCAGGGGTGGAGAGTTCAGCAACATGCAGTGGTGGAGAGCAGTGACATGCAGGGGTGGAGAGCAGTGACATGCAGGGGTGGAGAGCAGTGACATGCAGCGGTGGAGAGTTCAGCGACATGAAGCGGTGGAGAGCAGTGACATGCAGGGGTGGAGAGCAGTGACATGCAGGGGTGGAGAGCAGTGACATGCAGCGGTGGAGAGTTCAGCGACATGAAGCGGTGGAGAGCAGTGACATGCAGGGGTGGAGAGCAGTGACATGCAGGGGTGGAGAGCAGTGACATGCAGGGGTGGAGAGCAGTGACATGCAGCGGTGGAGAGTTCAGCGACATGAAGCGGTGGAGAGCAGTGACATGCAGGGGTGGAGAGCAGTGACATGCAGGGGTGGAGAGCAGTGACATGCAGGGGTGGAGAGCAGTGACATGCAGGGGTGGAGAGTTCAGCAACATGAGGTGTAGGAGAACAGTGACATGCAGGGGTGGAGAGTTCAGCAACATGAGGTGTAGGAGAACAGTGACATGCAGGGGTGGAGAGTTCAGCAACATGAGGTGTAGGAGAACAGTGACATGCAGGGGTGGAGAGTTCAGCAACATGAGGTGTAGGAGAACAGTGACATGCAGGGGTGGAGAGTTCAGCAACATGAGGTGTAGGAGAACAGTGACATGCAGCGGTGGAGAGTTCAGCGACATGAAGCGGTGGAGAGCAGTGACATGCAGAAGTGGAGAGCAGCGACATGCAGGTGTGGAGAGCAGCGACATGCAGGGGTGGAGAGCAGTGACATGCATCGACATGCAGCGGTGGAGAACATTGACATGCATCGACATGCAGTGGTGGAGAACATTGACATGCATCGACATGCAGCGATGGAGAACATTGACATGAAACAGTGAACAGCAGCAACATACAGCGGTACAGAGTGGTGACATGCAGCAGGGGAAAGCAGCAAACAGACAGCAGCGACAAACAGCAGTTATATGCAGTGGTGGAGAGTAGTGACATGCAGCTGTTGATGCAGTGCAGGACAGCAGAGGAGACAACCGTGAGCAGTAATGAGATGTGAGCTGTGAAACCACACAGGGGCTTGACTCACTGAACAGCTGTCTGTCTTTCTCTCTCGGTCTCTCTCTGTCCGTCTTTGAAATACAAAAACAATAGGACAATCCCTCTCTCTCTCTACCATGGCCAGCATTCCCAGAGGGTTTCAAGAATGAGTCCAGACGCTCAATAAATCCATCTGCCAGTGAAACAGATTGAATGTGGACTACGGTGGATAAATAAACATGCATTCACAAACCCATATGCACACACACATTCATGCACACTAACTTAACTTCACTTACTGACAATGTTCCTACATTTTATGTTGGACATATTAGCAAACAAACCCTGCATACTATTCTGATTATTTCAAAGCCGCCGTCGCAACACTTGCATTTTATCATATAGTCTCATAATCATATAAGATATGAAATATATACATATGATACAGTCAGTTGCTAAGGCAGTTAACAAGATCAAAACAATGCCAGTGTTGGATTTTGTAACTCAAGATGACGGGATTCTGTATGAACCCTGCAGTGTTCTCCAACCGCAGGACGACAGCTCTGAGCATTTCTCTGAAAGCAAATGTCCTTTTGAATATTTTATGAAGTAACAGAGGAGATGCTTTGATTTATCCACACACACACACACACACACACACACACACACACACACACACACACACACACACACACACACACACACACACAGAATTCTGTTCTTCTGTATTCTGCTTTTCTACTCTATAATGATCTTTTATTTTCTCTAGAGTTCTCTAGACTGGATTGTATTCTGTCCTTTTGTGTTCTACTGTATTCTACTGTATGACGGTCTGTTATTTTCTACAGTATTCTTCTTATCTTCTGTATTCTGTTCTATTTTGTTCTCACAGTCTTTGAAAACACATTTGAAGGAAAATGTACACGCGCACTAACAATAACCGTAGTTTCAGCCCGCATTGCCAGCACACATTTTACCTCTAAAACACAAAAACCACAAGATGCTTCCTAACTGTGTCTGTTTGCGGACAGCTGTGTGTGCCTGTATCACTTTAATGTGAGAAGGATCCCTGCGTCGTTGTTGCCGCGGGGAGTTTTGATTCACACATCCGACTGCTGTACACACACACACACACTCATGCACGCACACACACACACACGCACAGCCCGGAGCAGCACAACCAGCACGAGCCAAGCGAGTTGCTAACAAATCACCTTCAGCCCGACCAACCATGATGTTGTGTTTGCATGCTCCAGTTATTCGCCCTCACAAAGACACAGAATGTATTTTTACATTCCATTAGTGACAGCAGAAGGTAACAGCCAATGAAACCCTTGAAAAATGTGAGAAAATTACAGCTGAAAACACACTCACGCTGATTTTGGTGGCGTCCTTGGACATCTCATTCTGCGGCACCACCTGCAATGAAAAACAAACGTATCATACCAGCATATATATTTATATATATATTAGCCATGGATACCTATTCATGATTTATGCCTTTTATGATAGCAAAAAGGAGACAAGAGAGCAGCTGGATAACAACTTAATTTGTGTTACATGAACAAAGAATCTTTGGTTGAAGTATTCCTTTAATTTCTGAGCAAGGGTAGAGAAGCTGTTAGTGTAACAAAGAGTTACGTCAGCAGAATCATTAAACACACACACACACACACACACACACACACAAACACACACACACATATAATAAAGCTTGAATCCGGTCCTCTCAAATGAGTTGTTAGTTCAGTAAGGAGGTGCAGTATAATAACTCTGTGTTCTGTTCGGCTGATCCTCAAGAGCCTTTTATGAATAAAACATGACGCAAAGGTGAGCGAGAGTTTCCTTATTTCCTTCTTTTCATCCCTCCATCCAATTAAAAAGCATCCGGACTTCACAGCAGGAAATCTCTCCCTGTCTCTCTCTCCTTTTTTCTTTCTCTCTCTCTCTCTCTCTCTCTCTCTCTCTCGGGAAGCTGCAGCTATTTCCACCATTGTGATTAATGTGTAGACTGTTACCTGCTGCAAACCCACACAAGTCCATTAATTCCAGTGTATTCCTCTCTTTTCTCCTCTCATCTCATCCCTCCTCTTCTCTACAATGTTGCACATTTACTAAATATTTCTTAAAAGTATTCCAAGAGTATTTGGACACTCAAATGTTTCATTACATGATAAAATATCAAAGCCTTTCTTAGACATTTTTTTACTGAAAACATATAGTTGTAACTCTAAACTGTGAGTGAATAAGCATCCATTCGAAACAATTGAAAAAACACGCCAACGACAGCCCCTAACTGTAAATAACCTATAGTTAGACTTGCAGAATTTATTATTCTTATTATTAATATTCATCAATTTAAAGTTCCAATTAAATCAAAACGGATAATGTGTTAATGATATCAATACACTAGTGTGCTCCAACACTTACATATAGAAGATACAGCTGCGAAAAAAATTTATTAAGAGACCACTTTTCATTTCAAACCAGTGTTTCTAGATGTATTGTGGTCATTCCAGTCCAGTGTCTGTTGAATTTCAACAAAATCAAACCTCACGAGTGACATAAAGTCATCCAACAGCAATGTGAAAAACTGACAGAATGACAAGAACTGTGATAAAAATCGAGGTTAACTTTCCCTAAATATATGTACAAATATTACTGTTGCTTAAAAGTAAATATGAAAAAAGGTCTGAAAAAATCCAGGTGTTATTTTCACCTGTTTCTCCAGGTCTCAATTTCTGCAAATAAATGCAAATAGAAACAATATATTTATTTGAAATTTGGTAAAAATATGATAGTAATTATAGTTTATAGTTAATAGTTTACAGAATGAAACAAAAACACCCAAACACCTACTTATAAACAGTAAACTCAGGAAAACTAAAATGATGCTTGAAACTATCTCTTAATTATTTCCGTGGCTGTATAATCATTTAAAGCATTTCACTAATACAGATCAATGATTTTTATGAAATCATTCTCCAGTTATTGAACATTTTATCAACCATATTGCTGTTTCACATTATGTGTAGGAATATGGCTGGAATATGTTTCCTTATTAACAAGACATATTTTGTGGGTGGCTCTGTGACTTTTCACTGGTGTTGTTTAACAATAATATGTGTATATACTTGCTTCACATGATTTGTTTTGTTTATTTTTACTACTGATTTTTAAAGAAGACTCGGCCTGTAATAACTGAAAATAATTATATTGACATGTTTAGTAAATGTGTGTCTGCTGCTTTGAGCTCTCCATGGTGCTGAAGTCTCTTATTGACAGTAGCTTATTAGCGCGCGCGCGCGCGCGCGCGCGAGTGTGTGTGTGTGTGTTGGACAGGACGGTCAACCTACTGTCTTTCGAACTCTAAAATAGGCCGATCTGTTTGACTGGCACAAGCACACAGAAAAATAAGTAAATGGGCACATAATTGCAGGATGGTGACAGCATGCCCGCTGCGGATCATATTGTTCTGTATATTGTTAGCTATAGTTAGTGCTGTAATTGCAGGCAGATCTCTGCTGGATCATCGTGAGGGCCGACAGAATTGTGAGATTGCACAGACACTTTGGTTTCTGGCTCACATTAAATTACCAACAAACATTTTGCCTCAGATTTGATAATCATTTCTTTAGCACCAAATATAATTGAATACAAAAATAAAAAATAATATTGACTAGTCCACCCAAAAATGAACATATGTGACCCTGGATCACAAAACTTAAGTAGCACGAGAACATTTGTAGTAATAGCCAAAAATACATCATATGGGTCAAAATTTGCCATTATTCTTTTATGCCAAAATCATTAGGATATGAAGTAAAGATGATGTTCCATGAAGATATTTTGTAAATATCCTACCGTAAATATATCAAAACTTTATTTTTGTGAGTAATATGCTATGCTAAGGACTTCATTTGGACAACTTTAAAGGCCTTCTCCTCAATATTTAGATTTTATTTTGCACCCTCAGATTCCTGAATTTAGTTGTATTATATTGTCCAACAAACCGTACATCAATAGAAAGCTTATTTATTCAGCTTTTAGAGTATGTAAAAATCTCAATAAATTTTTTTTTTTATATATGTCATCAATCACTTATAATTGTCAAAAGTGCATTATGGGTAATTTATGCCTGTACCTGATTGCTAGTCCACGTCTGCTTGTCCGTCCATTCTCTGTGATTCCTGATGTACCACCACTGAATCTCTAGCGAATAGGATGGAGACCCCGCCCCCCGGAACGAGCAGGCCATCTCCACATCCTGTCCGCTCTGTGCCGTGATGTCACGAGGGACCTCCGTGAAGAGAGCTGAGGAACACACAGAGAGAGACACCAGTTTAGATTGATCCTCGACTGTCAACACTTTTTCCCCCAAGATGCTGTAGTATTGTATCATCAACCAGAACAAAAGATCTTGATCTTGAGCAAACATCTAAAAAGTGACATCAAGTAAACAAACATCAGCGAATAAAGTTGTTTTCATAAGTGCGCCGGCTAAACATCCCAGCGTTTTGTTTGCCGTGACAGAAACCGTTCGCAAAACAAGCTTATCAGCAACTTCAGACGAACACAATTCAATTATACCTCGTGTCAAAGGCAGGATGATACGAGCCCCCCTCAGCTGCCCCGAAACCAGAAGAGAGACGGCACGAGAATGAGCTGAAATCAGTGTGAAAGAATAATTTCTTCCACCAGTGGGAGTCTCTCTTATCATGTCTTACAGAGCCTGCAGGGAGTGTTGCACACAGTTCAAAGAGAAGGAGCTCGGCGTCTCACACTTGACTGTCAAACCATCAAACTGAGGAGGAGGCCGAGCCGCCTGGAATGGATGCGAATCCCTGGAAGACATGTGGGAAGACTGTACAGTTTACAGCTAATTCACAAGCTCAAAGATTTGAGTCGGCAAACGCAGGTTTGGAAATACAGTTGCTCATGTCGAGGATTAAAGAGTGGTTTGGAAAGCAAATATTTTGTGCTGTACTATTATTTCTAGTGTCATTTTGCAATAGGTACTATTTAAATACTATGGTAATCATTTAATATCATGGTATTTATGAGGAAAGCGTCACTTTAGAATAGTACCACATGTTGCTAACCACTAAAATGAGATAAAATCAAGTGTATGTGTAAGACACAGTTGTGATGGATCACATCGAGGTCTCTCGCAGCGTGCGGTAGGGTAGCGTGTTCTCTCTCAAATGAGCCCGGTGTGAAATGAAGACAAGTCGTACAGAATCCTTCCACATACGTCTATTAACACACCCAAATCCTCTTAACTGCTTCCTCCAGAGCCGCTCTTCATTTACCCATAATCCCATTCAAACAGGCCCGGACGCAGTGGGGGTCACTGTCAAACCCAAGGGGGTTCCCGAGACTTCCGTCCAGGCAAAAAGTCACGCTGGGAAATCCATCCTCGCTGAAGATAAGACTTGTGCTCATTACGCGATGATACCGTGAACTGTAAAACATGCATTTAAAATTATAAATAAATTAGGAAATTAGGAGGAGGGACTCTTAACTGTGAACCTGCACATTACGTTGATAAAAGTGTTTAAGTTTTTTTCCACATTCTAACACCAAACTTAAAAAGGTGCAAATGCTTCACAAGACAAGATTGTTAAATATCAGCTAACAATCCTCCATCTGAATACGTCTTTGATGCAGTTCTTAGTTGCGTTTCATTTAAGTTTCAACTTAGTCTTAGATGTTTCTCCTAAATTTGCATAAGAGAAATAAAATCAAATGTGTAATTGTTGAAACACATGAAGAGTATGGAGGTCTAAATGAATGTAGATTGTAGAGAATCTGGATTTTGGTCAATTTGTTGAGAAATGTTCAATTATATTTTGATAAATCTGAGCTCAGTTTGTTGACGTCAACAAACTTTTGGAACTCTAATGACTTTTATGACTCTTTTTCTCAAGAGAAATATCTGAGACACAGATGAGACTTGTTTGCTCCATTTAATCTCATTGATTCTGTGATTTTTCTGTTTAATGGGATCGTTCTACACAGTTCTGAACCTGAATCTCCAACAATGCGTGATGCTGTACAACTGCGCATAAACCGTCGTCTACACAATGTATGTAAACATTTCAAAGCAGACCTGCTCGCTCTCGGTGTGGTTTTACTGGTGTCTTTTCCTCCACAAAACCTCATGTAATGTGTGTGCCGCAGCCGCGCTGGGACGGAGATGACAGGAAAGCGCTCGCTGTAATTACCGCTACCCGATCTGCATATTATAATTGGGGTCCTGGGGCATCATTATTTCAGAGGGAACGGAAGAAAGGGAGATGAGATACGAGAGAGACATCCGCGTAATCACCATCTCTATCAAAGAGTCTGCTTTCAGTGAAAACCTCATCGACCCAGCCCATCAGCTGCAGTCTCTCTCTCTCTCTCTCTCTCTCTCTCTCTCTCTCTCTCTCTCTCTCTCTCTCTCTCACAGAGATGAGCATAAACGCCCTAAATATCACAAAAGGGAAGCGAAGCAGAGGTGAAGAACGGGTTCATTTCGTGGAGACGCTCATTTGAAGAAGCAGGCGGCAGGTTTCTCAGCCCGAGCCTTTGAAATGTGAATCTGTGGTTGATTGAGTTTAGATCAAAGCGTCGTGCAGGAGACGCTGCTGTGAAACACAATACACACACGCGGTAAAACATCAGAGATGCTATTAAATTCAACACAAATTCAACCATTTACTGTACAACACATGATTCAGACAGCATCGATCGCTAATACATTCACATCACTGTCAGACCTTTATTCTGACGTTTAAACGCTTCACAAAATATAAGAATAACCCCAATAAAATAAACCAAAAGACATGCATATTTATCACTTATTCTAATTCATGTCCTTGATAACTGAACACATGAGTATAAAGAATTTTAAAATGTAGGTCGAAAGACACAACAGCATTTTCACCCGTCTGTATATTCATTAATATTAATATAAAAACATTTCCTTCTTGCTCCAGTTAAATGGTTTTTACAGAATTTAAGCATTGAAATATACTCTATTAGGACGAAAAATCAAAATCAATGAGAAACTTTTGCTTGTCTCATCTGCATCTCAGATATGTCTCCTGAGAAAAAGAGCCAGAAATCTCACACGTCTACATTAAAGTTTCAGAAGAGATGTCAACAATGTCTCAAACTGAGCTCAGATTTGTCAAGTCTGCAATCAAAACTCAATATTATTGAAGATCTCAATATGAACACAAACATTTCTTATCAAATTTACCTATTTTTTCATTTTACACCTCCATACTCTCCTTTGTTTCTTTTCTCCTGAGCAAGTTTAGGATCAAAATCTGAGACCAAGTTGAAACACAACCGAGAACTCGGTGAGCAATAACACTTTTCTCTGGACCCAGTAGTCTCTTTCTTACTAGAATACACAGAATGCAAATAAGGTCGCTGAAGAACAATCTCTGTGGCCTTCTGACCTGGTGAGATCTAGTTTCTGTAATATGGATGTTGTTGACTGATTCTGGCCTAATTTATTCAACCAAAATGACCTCAACACAACATACAGAGAGCGTTTATGGACTGCATATATTCTCAACCAAAATAAGACATAAAATTGCAATGTTGACTAGACTTCCTCCAGCTACTAAAACTAATCTCAACCTGTCCTCAGGAAGATTTCATGAAAAATCACCGGAGACCTTTGAAAACAGTCTGTGATTCACTCACGGTCCTGCCGGGCAGAGTTTCCGTCGCCTGGGGACATTTTTCTTCCCGTAAGCTCCACAGAAAGTACAAATGTGAGATCCCTCCTCAAACCTCATCAATACCTGGACAAACAGACAGAGAACCCTGCTGGCAGATGTGCCGTGTGTCTGAGACACAAGCCTTTGATTTAACACAACGCTTTAAGACAACGACCGCAAAGACAAATGGAGCAATTGACAAGTCAAACAATCTATAAAGTGACCACACACTGACCGAAAGTCTCTCCGCTCTTTGTTTCGAGGACTTTCTTCTGTTTGCTGTCTTATTTAGTTTGTGTTTTATTTATTAACTCAAATTATTACACCTTACAAAATCATATGACTTTGTAGACTTTGTCATATGTCTCACTAACTGTTGTTTTAAAACCAAGTGCTACATGTAGAAAAGTATTTTCTAAAGCAACTTTAATTAAGGTTCTTGCATCGCATTATGTCATCATTTTATGACATCATGCTTCATTTCTCGCATGGGTCAGTGCATGCGCAAAGATGAAAGAAAGAGTCGCTGAAATCCTTGAAATTACGTGTTTGCAATTCTCGACACTGGCGTGTCAAACGCGAGGCTAAGGGCTTTAATTCAAAGCAAACGTGCCGTTTAATCTCCAGCCTGCAAACACTTACCCCCCCACACACACATGAGCTCTCATGGCAGTCAAGTGCTCCTGTTGCCCCTGGAAACCAGAGCTGGCGCCGCACGTACGATCACTATTTCAAGAAGGCAAAACACGGCAAAGCGACCGAGATGCAGAATAGAAACCGGAACTGTGTTCAACAGTATGACTCAACACTGTAAAACAATCCAAAGCTACGAAAAATATCAACTCATCTGTGTCTCAGATATTTCTCCTGAAAAACAGATTTAGAAATCTCACAAATGTCATTAGTTTCAGAAGAGTAACAATGTCTCAAACTGGGCTCAAATTTGCCAATATTATTAAAGAACTCAATATGAACTCAAATATTTCTCATCAATCCAATTTACTCAAATCCAGATTATTTTACCTTTACAGTCTACATTCATTTACACCTCCATACTCTTCATGCGTTTCTACAATTACACAGTTTAGACTAAACTATAAAACACCAACCTTTACATTTTTTTTATTGGGTTGGTTTTTCAAGTGGAGTTCGTAGTTCTTGGGAGTTAATACAGTTTTTCTTACTATTGTAAATCTGTAGTATAATCATACTACCACTATCAACAAAACATTGTTGACAAAATGTTTTATGCCCTCCTACTTGTAAGGATAAAAGCGTCTGCCAAATGAATAAATGTAAATGTAATGTCAACAAAAATTACACAAATTATAATATGTTTTTACACCGAGATGCAATATTAAACGTGCCGTTCTTTTGGTGTTTTCGAAGCTTTGATTGTGTTCACGGTACACAATATAACGTGTTCATGTTTCGTTTGCGAACACACACAATTTACCTTTTATACCGCTGTTTTCACTGTCAATTTCTCGCTTGCCATTGAACATTGAGCTTTTTAATTTTGCAGGTATTATTTATGCAGCAGCATTACACAATAACTAAACTTTAAAAAACTGGATTACTGAAAACGGCACATTTAAATTATTTATTAATGTACTGTAAGTATGCTATTGTGGTAAAACAAAGTACAGTTGTTCTAAATGCAAATGTTTATCATCACAGTACTCATGGTTATTCTATACTGTATCTGGCGCAACAAAATACCTGAATAAACCACCAGTATACAACAGTCCACACTGCATACTACAATTAGAAATCTAGATATCTAATAATGTAGAAAATATATGTTCTGTTGTATACTGCATACTTTCTTAGGGTAAACATGTACATCAAAGTCACATACTGTGCACAGCAGCATGAAGTCAGAACTGAAACATATTTTAAAGAAAACAGCATGCAGTATAAAGTATATACTCTGAAGTATGCAGTGCACTAGTATTCTATTGATCTGATGAAAGTGAGGTTACACACCTGCAGTTACATCATCAGACCTGTCATTTCCATCTGTGTGTGTGTGTGTGTGTGTGTGTGTGTGTGTGTGTGTGTGTGTGTGTGTGTGTGTGTGTGTGTGTGTGTGTGTGTGTGTGTGTGTGTGTGTGTGCGTGCGGGTCAGAGGGCTCATGTCGGCTGTGTCTCTATATCACAGGACAGTGTGTTGGTGTTATTTATGTCAGTGGGAGGACAGGAGACACTGGTGTGAGAATATGATGAATGTGCTGCTCTTTCATATTATCTGTGCTGTATCTGCTCATATAAATCACACAGTGTCTCCTGTAACGCTCACATTTATGAACTTATTCAAACGGAGTACGAATCACAACCTGAACTCAAATCAATCTCTTTTTACTTAATGGACAGTGAAATGTGCTAAAAACTTATATGATTTCAATCCAAAAATTTGGTCCTCTCACTGTAGTGTTTACCCCCCCCTCTCTCTCTCTTTCTACCTCGAGCATAAAACACGCAAAAGCTAATTTTAAATGAATAAAACAAGTTTATAGATACAGTAAAGCAGGTGATGAATGGTGTTTGCTAAGGCAAAAATCACTATTACTATTATTCAGATTTAGTATTAAATGTTGTCACATAACTCAACTTCTGCACGCTCATAAACCTCAAAACCATGCTGTCTGTAGAGAAGAGGTTGAGCTATTAACTTTTCTAACAAATTACATTTTGTCTGGAAATAAAACAAGTGTGAAAAGATTTATCTTTACCTTAACATCATGTTTTATACATGCAACCAACAGACATGTTATTTTGACTACATGAGAATATTATATTATATATACAGTCTTGTTAAAAAATAAGAGATCACTCCAGTTATGTCTTTGAAAATGATTTCTGCATGTATTGTGTTATTTTCAGTCCAGTGTGTGTTCAACAGAAACTAACCTCAGGAATGACACAAAGTCACAGTGAAAGGCAGTTGTAGAAAAAGAAAGTTGTAAAAAAAAATCTGGATTATATTCCATCACATATTAATTTTGAACAAGGGATGCATATTAATTTTGTATTTATAAACACAAACACATACATGTATATATATTTAGGAAATATTTAGATGCATTTATATATATATTTACCAATAATTGAAATAATATATAAACAATTAATATATGCATGTATGTGTATGTGTTTTATACATACAAAATTAATATGCACAGACACACACATATATATGTAAATACAAACTTTTATTCAATATGCAATTAATCACTATTAATCGTTTGACAGCCCTATTTTGAAATGATCCTAAAATACATGTACAACATTAGTATTGTGTTCTTAAAACATGAGTATAAACTTGTTTTCACTGCAGTATTCAAGATCCGCAAACATTGTATCTTAGTAAGTAAACGAAAAAAATATTTGTGTTTGGAACTTAGAAGAAATGCTATAATCAGTTTACAGAATGAAACAAAAATCATGATTTTATCATAATTCTGAAAATAATTTTTGATTTTTTTTCCCTGTGGCTGTATATAGGCCTATATAATATATGCTGATATATATTTATATTATATGGTTATATATGATTATATCATTGAATTCCTTACATATTTATTCCTTTAACAACTAAGCTTTAGCTGATTGTTTAAGAAAAGTCTGCTAGATGTCTTTTAGATGAATTTTAGTCCGGTTTCATCTCACACTATAAAGCTGCTGGTCTGTACACGCGCTGTAATAGTTAACCTCAGTTGCTTTAAAGACGGGCTGTTTAAATGTCACATTTTTACTGCAGCTGTGTTTTATGACGACTGCAGAACATCACTTGAAAGAGAGAAAATCTTTAACTAGAGGAGAACAGTGTTCAAGAACTTCACCATTTCACAGCTCTGTGGGGATTTTATCGGATGTGTCCATGACAACGGCAAACCCGAATTAAGTGTATACGACACGAATTCAACATCGACCTAAAAGAAAACGCATGTCAGATTCATTTGAAGAACATACATCTGTGTTCTTCAGTGGCGATATTACACATCTGCTATAAAACGCCAGACAGACGCCATGTTTAGCATTTGGATATGTTTGTTTAAAGAGTAAATAACTTGTGATTTTTAAGGGCCTACTTTGGTTTATGGAGTGCCAATAACAGGTTTATGTACATACATGGTGTAAAAACACTATTATTTCATAATAATAAGCTGTTTTTATTACCTTACTTCTTGACTGACTCTCAAATTATTCGTTACACATAGTCTGCTGTGATTGGTTAGATGGTCTAGTCTGCTGTGATTGGTTAGATGGTCTAGTCTGCTGTGATGGGTCAGATGGTCTAGTCTGCTGTGATTGGTCAGATGGTCTAGTCTGCTGTGATTGATCAGATGGTCTAGTCTGCTGTGATTGATCAGATGGTCTAGTCTGCTGTGATTGGTCAGATAGTCTAGACTGCTGTGATTGGTTAGATGGTCTAGTCTGCTGTGATGGGTCAGATGGTCTAGTCTGCTGTGATTGGTTTAGCGCGTGTTCAAGTTTTCGCGGGCAGGCGGGGATTATTTCTAGTGACGTAGATACACGGAGGTTAGAGAATCGGACTAGTTTGCCTGATTCAGAGTCGACTCCCTTTTTTCCAAGCGAATAACTTTGTTATTCGTTCACCTTCGGATTTACAACTTGTCTGCTTACTTTCAAACATGACAACATTACACACCGCATGAAATGTAATTTTGATGAAATCTTTAAAAAGTTGGGGTATGAAAACTTAAACGAATGAAATATGAGGTTATGCATTGTATTATCACATTGACACTGAGTTTAGGTTAAGTTTAGCATTGTTAACCACAATAAACAATATCTAGACAAAATCAAAGCAGAAAGAAATGTCAGATATGATGAAGATGTCTACAATAAACCCACACAAAGCCATCATACCACTCACAG